>MU386538.1:1752040-1812290 GCA_022497025.1 Hypoxylon sp. FL0890 | reverse complement strand
TAAAAATAAATAAAAATAAATAAAAATAAATAAAAATAAATAAAAATAAATAAAAATAAATAAAAATAAATAAAAATAAATAAAAATAAATAAAATAATAAAGATAAATAAGTTAAAAATGAAAAAATATATTTTATAAATTTTATTTAATGATAATTTTAAATCTTTAACCCGTTAACTTTTAGATTTAAAGGCTTTTAAATTTTACGGTTTTAATAATTTTAACGCTTTATTAACTTTAACGCCTTAATCGTTTTAAGCTTTAAAAGCTTTAAAAAAGTTTAACAATTATTATAGCTTTAATAGCTTTAAAATTATAAGATAAATTCTTTTATATATTTTAATAGCCTTTTTATATTTTTATAGTTTTAACTTTAATTATTATATCGTAATATATTTTAAATTAAAAGTTTTTAAAGGCTTTAAAATTAAATATTTAAAAGAACAAGAAAATAATAATAATAAAAGTAAAAAAAGCAAAATCCCGTCCGAAGTAATTATTTTAATCTTTTAATATTTTTAAATATTTATTTTTTTAATTTCCTTTAAATCTTCTTATTTTTTATTTATTCTTCTTTTAATTTTTTAACTTTTTTACTTTTTTTAATTTATTTTTCTTATTTTTAAAATCACGTATAATTTAAATATATATGTTTAGATATTAATTATAACCTTTATTATTACGTAATTATAATTTTAATATTAAATAAAACGTTGAAAAATTTAATAATTAATTTTATTTAAAAAACCCGTTTTCTTTAAATTAACTTACTTAATAAATATATTTAGTAGAAATATTTAATTAAATGTATTAAATTCAGCAAAAACATACCATTCTAATAATATATTTTTTAAGTTTATACGACGTCGATACGTAAGGCTATTATTATTTAAAATATTTAATCGTTAAAATATTAAAAGTTGGAAAAAAATACTAAGTTTAACACTTCTTACCCTATAGAAGCTTATAGTAAAAATCACCCTTTTATTTTAACATTTAATATCTTTACGAGGAATAGCCGCATCACCGTGCATTTAAAACCATTAAGATCGTAATTAAGTTAGCTTTATAATAGCGTTAATTACTTCTTAATCGGGTAGGTTTTCGTTAAGTTATTAATTTTTAAATGTAAAAGAAAAAAATCCGAAGATTAGCGTGGAAATTTTAAAGAATTTATAGCTTTAGTGGCTTTAAAGCCCTTATGGCTGCTGTGGCTTTAATGGCTTCAAGGCCTTTGTGGCTGCTGTGGCTTTAATGGCTCTAGTGGCTCGAGGATTATAGGGTAAGTTGAGAAAGTCTTAAACATTTTTCCAACGGCTTTTCTTACACCTTTAAAGTTTAAACCTTAATAACTTTAGCTACAGAAATTATGGCGTAGTACATCTTATGTCGTTATGTTGTTCATTATGTAAGCTATTTAATGATATATTCTATCTCCTAATCGGGCTTAACCCCGTAAAGATATTTGCTTTTAAGTCTTAAAAAATATTGTTTATATATATAACTTTACCATTTTAAGTCTTTTTTTTTCTAATAAATCCCATTAATTAAAGGATGACATAAGCATTTTTATAAAGCTTATCCAGAATTTATCCGATTTTATTCCGTAAGGTTATAAGTAAAAACGTTAATACGTAATAATCTTTTTTAAAAGGACTTTTTTACGAATTAACGGGTTTTCCGTTTTTTTAATTATTTAATTTTTTATTAGTTAAATAATTAATTTCGTTTCTTAATTTAACCCTTTTATTATAAACCCTTTTTATAAATTTAAAGTAAATTTATTTAAGATTTATTTAATTTAATTTTATACGGTTATAAATAAAAATATTAATATATAATATTATTACGCAGGATATTTATTTATTTACATTTAACCTTTTTATTTTTGTTTTACTTTTTTACTTTTTTATTAAAAGTCCGTTCTTTTTAATTAAATTACTTAACGGATAAATTTAATAAAAATATTTATTTAAGTATATTAAAACCGCCATAAATATAATATTATTTTAATATATATTATACCTTTATACGATGTATATACGTAAAGTTATCATTATTTGAAATATTAAAAGTTAAAATATTCAACGTTAAAAAACGCTAAGTTTCACACTTCTTACCCTGGAATAACCTAGAAACTTATAGTAAAAGTTACCCTTTATTTTCAAAATTTAATATCTTTATGGGGAAAGCTCGTATCACCGTGCATTTAAAACCGTTAAATCCGGAATTAAGTTAGCTTTATAATGGTTTAAACTATGTTTTAATCAGGTAATTATTCGTTAAGTTATTAATTTTTTAATGGAAAAGTAGAAAATCCGAAGATTAGCATGGAAATTTCGAGGAATCTGTGGCTTCAGTGGCTTTAAGGCCCTTATAGCTGCTATGGCTTTAGTGGCTTCAGTGGCACGAGGACTACAGGGTAAGTTAGGAGAGTTTTATACATTTTTCTAACGGCTTTTCTTACACCTTCATGGTTTAAACCTTAATAACTTCAGCCATAGTAATCGTGACGTGGTGCATCTTATACAGTTATGTTGGTAATTTTATAAGCTATTTAATGGTATTTTTTATTCCCTTTTACGGCTTAGTTTCGTCGAGATATCCACTTTTAAACATTAATAAATAATATTTATTTATATAACTTAACCATTTTAAGTTTGTTTTTTATTTGGTTAATTTTATCAAATAGCTAATTAAATAAAGCTTTTTATTAAACTTATTTGGGATTTTTCCGATTTAATTCCGTAAGGTTATAAGTAAAAACGCTCGTAAATAAAAAAGCTTTTATTTTTCAGTACTACAGGGTAGGTTGGGAAAGTTTTAGACATTTCTCTAACGGCTTTTCTTACATCGTTAAAGTTTACACTTAAATAACTCCAGCCATAGTAAGCGTGGCGTGGTGCATTATATACCGTTATATAAGTAATTCCGTAAGCTATTTAATGATATTTTTAGTTTCTTAATCAGGCCTAACCTCGTAAAGTTATTGGCTTTTAAGTATTAAAGAACATTATTTATATATATAACTTTACCATTTTAAGTCCGCTTCTTTTCTGGTAAACTTTATTAATTAAAGTATTTTATAAAAACTTTTATAAAGCTTACTCTAAATTTATCCGATTTTATTCCGTAAAGTTGTAAGTAAAAACGTTATTAAATCAAAAAGACTATAAGGTAAGTTAAGAGAGTTTTATGCATTTTTTCAACGGCTTTTCTTATATCGTTAAACTTTAAACCTTAATAACTTCAGCCACAGTAATTGTGGCGCGGTACATCCTATATCATTATATGCGTAATTACGTAAGCTATTCAATAGTTCATCTTATTGTTTAAACAAGCTTAACCTCATAAAGTTATTTACTTTTAAGTATTAAAGAATAATATTTATTAATATAACTTAACTATTTTAAGTCCGTTTTTTCTCTAGTTAATTTTATTAATTAGCTGATTACGTAAGGCGTTTTATAAAGTTTATCCGAAATTTATCCGATTTAATTCCGTAAAGTTATACGTCGAAACGTTAATACGTAATAATCTTTTCCGAGGGGACTTTTTTTCCGGATTAACGATTTTCCGGTAATCTTATCTTATCATTTAATTTCCTTATCAATTAAATAATTAGTTTCATTTCTTGATTTGACCCCCCTGCTACAAAACCCCCTCATAAATTCGGGGCACTAGCCTGCCTACCTCGGTTAGGCGCTGTTTCTAAAGAGCAACACGATTTGTCGAAACCATGACAGCTTGGAATCTATGGAGCTATCAACTTACATACACCCTGGATATCGCGCCTAGATTTGCAAATCGGAGCGTGCAACATCCTGTTCGTCGAGAACACGAACAATGGAATCCCGACTCTCGAGTGTACCTGAATATATGTGCTGTCAGAACTTGGCACTCTCGCTATACCTTTCAAGATCGCTGAAGGCGCAATATCTATCCTCACTGCCACCTATACCAGCACCTTCTTCTAGCACACGCATAATATGTCCTTTGTATGAATTGAGGTCAAGAAGCTTCGGAACTTATCGCATATTGTGCTAACGATGTTGGCATCGAGCTTCTCGGCTGAGTCCATATTCAGAGGCAATCTCTAGCGGATCTGTGTTGCTGAGAGGAATCGACTTTAATTTACACGTCGTGATGGGAAATGTTTTCCAAGGTCCATATGGTTTTTCGACTCCCCGTAGCAGCACCGCCTCGACATGTTATTCTGTGATGTTTCGCGATCCCTCTGAGAAGCCAATGTGTGCGTGATGTGGTGCTCCATCCACCACATATCCTTCTCGGAGTAATCTGAAACCAACTCGTGATTAGTGTGCGATAACCCTTTCAAGAATTCCGCAACTCTGTAGCTAAAACAGGTCCAAGGACTCCACGGAAATTTGGCCATGACTGTCTCATTATGGTAAATGAGTCAGTACCGCAAGCTCGGTGAAGCACTTGTAGACGAGCCGTGGTTCACATTCGATACCATACAGGAGCTTAGCCTCGATTGCTTCGTCCTTCCACTGGTCCAATACGGGCACCATCACAATCTTCCTGATAGTTCATAACGGCAGGCCATCATCATCCAACATACGAGCGGCAGCCCTCAAGGCCCTGTACGCCAGCGTTTGTGATGAGTTTCATTAGAAGCCATAATAAAGACGTCTGTAGACGCTGCGATCAATTATTGAGTAGATAGTCACGTGCAAACGTGGGAAGTGATTCTGACGAGGCGTTTCGCAGCTCGTGCTGGGAAGACCTGCAATGCGGCTGTCTGATACTCGAATTCTTCGTCCCGATTGACATCGAAGCAGAACCATCCAAGACCACGCCATTGATTGTCAGGTGATGCTCTACATCGAAATTGGCTGGTCCTAAATAATAGTAGGAGCTTGGGCTAACCTGCAACTCGGGCCACTCTGGCGTGAGATTTCTTAGCTTCCCTCGAATGTCCTAGAAGCCCAACTAGCCGGCTGACTTCCGCTGGTATATCAGAGACGACCTATATAATAGCATGATCGCACCTAATTGCGAAAAAAAGGTAGGCGATGGATTACATGTAAGAGTCTGAAGGAATCTTCGCTCGCGGGGGGGTCGGGTTGTCTCTTCAAGATGGTCTTGCATTGTGGCGTCAAGTAGCTCGTCTCTCAACCTCCACCCTTCAGCTATAAACTTCTTGGGCGCATCCGCACTCCTTTCGGTACCTAGATGCTAAAGGATGCCATCTTTTCCTTTTCCTCCCCCTTTTATTCATTAACTACCGTACTGATGCGATGGGTTCATGGTTGGCCACACTAAATTGGCATTGGAAGAGGCTTAATACTTTCCCCAACTCCAAATATTCATGTTGAGCATCCTGGTCTAGAATTAGTAGATTGTACGCGGTATGTAAGAACTTTCTAGACCACATGATTGGCTTGTATGGAAGACTTGCATCTGAAAATAGTAACCCACGCTTGTCCCGCAGAGCTAGTCAGGACCCACCTAACTCCACTAAAATATTACCAGTTAGCTTTAAAGTTAAACAAAGATGGTGTTGTCAATTTAATGACTCTATCGTCTCACATCGACTGTTCACCTTTTAAACACTTGAATCTCATTTGAGTAGAAATCAGACGTATCTTTGGAAAACGAACCATTTGTATGGTATTTAAGCTATCTAGTGCAGCTCAGCCGTGGGAAAAGGGCTATGAGTAGTCGGAAGCGACATGTTGCATGAGACTTGTGACTTTAGTCTAGAGAATGGATCGTAAGCAGTGAACATTATACGTCTGTGAAAAAGGAGACCTGGTACCACCAGCTATAGAAGAGACGCTCATGTTATAGTCTATATTCAACCTTTTATAACACCCTAGTCTATCCAGAGGCTTTTCGGTCTCAGAGAGCATTGAGGTATACTTACAGGCATAATATAAAGTCTCCCGTAATGGCCTGACTAATGGTAGACATGCTTATGAGAGTTCATCACATGTTATCCTCTCTTAGGTCTCGCGACTCCCAAGGCTTACGGTTTAAAAAACTGTAATCAGGCCGGCCGTTGAAGACCACCTTTTGCCGACACCAACCTCGCATGATGAATCGGTCACGCTTTTCCTGGGCCGGTCTGAATAGAGGTTGGAAGGAGGCCTCGGGAAGTGAGGTAGATTGTTGCCACACCTGCCATGCTGCCACGCTGCTACGTTCAATTAACGCCACAGCTCGGTTATCTAAATGCGTGGCTGTGCTGAACCCACTTCCAGTAAATCTCCGATCCCGTCCACCACTTATAGAAATTCTGTGACTCTCTAAGTACTGGATACGTCTCGTTCTCGCAACCTTCGCTTAGAACTTTTGCCGCTCAAGTCACGGAAATATGGTACACTTCGTCGAATGATCGTCTCTATCCTCAAAATAATCGCGGAATATACAAGTATGGCCAGTCTCTTGGACTCTGAATTCCTCGTATCCATCATCAACACATCACCACGCATTAGCGTTTACCGACGTTGGTACCTTTTCCCTGCATCTGGGTTTCCACTCAAGCTAAATGATCCGACTCGGTGGCACTCGTGATTCCGTTACCTTCTCCAATGGACGTCCGTGAGGGACCCATCAGCGTTTTGCTTTGCGTCGAGACGCTGCGCTAGGTTGCTCAGAGTTCACAGTAACGGTGTTTATCTCTAGGTGCATATATGAAGGATCAGAGCACCGAGGCGAACTCGGCGCTTCCAGACCCGGAGCGCAATACGACACGGGTCGAACCATACTGCTTCGTTTCGTATTCGTCTTCTGATATCCGCTAATTCTTATCGGTATCGGCAGCTCAATACCCGCGATGGTGGTTTTCTAGCTGCATTGCTCCTGACAAGTGCGACTCCATTCATGCAGGAACAAAAGCATCTTGTAATCTTGCATGATGGCAGAGAGCTCAAGATTCGTAATCCGACCTTTCAAGGGATGCAGATGTTACACCCGGCCAGCTGGCTCCAGATAGAGTTGTTGGAAGCTTCAACACAGTGTTCCGGGCCTATTTAAGTTATTTCAATACGTATTCAAGGCCCGGCCTGACACCAACATGGCATAGGGAATGCAGATATCCGATAGCCCCAACCCTCATATCATTCGGCCGGGACTAGTGATGCTTCGAGCCTCTTGCTGCAAAATCGGCATTTCTAAATGTCGACATCCTGGCCGCAAGAGCGAATGCAGTTTATCAAACCGTTGAATTATATTGGTATGGCGGTCAGTACCGCGGAGTGCGTTCCGCAGCGTTGCAATCGCTATGTCATTGTTAAAACGATCTTACCAACATAACCCTGGAAATCTAGACCAGGAAAAGACCTTTGGCACGAGAGGTTGGAGTCGGGCAGGGATTTAGCCAACCCCCTGGCATCCCCAGTCCCTAAAAGCCTTTCGTCTTCCCGCCCGTGGCTGTGCATCACCTACCGAATCTACCTTAATTGGTCAAGCAAATCTATAAAAAGTAATCCCAACGAATATACACTTTTTCATTCGTCATAGCTCTCTTCCCCATGGACTCTGGGACCCAGCGGCCCTACTGGCAGTACTGGCAAGGAACCCTTGGACCGATTGCCTATACGTAGCGTGTCGATCGCTGGGATTTTCTGTTGACAGAAAGGGAACTTGATTCCACGGTGGCAATCATTCTGCCACGATAACTCGTGGGAATTTCTTTGCCTTCAAAGACTTAATGTTCTTTTCGGAACGTGAGGTAACCGAAAAGAATAATGATGGTCTCTTGTTGTCAATTCGCTCTATAGCTTCCGCACTATACTATGGATAGAGACTATGTAAGACACACTTGCATTAAGTACCTATTTCTAGATTTACGGCAGCACTTGAGCAGGTCTCAGCCTTGTTGTGTAACACCCTGGTCGCGCATGTTGTAGTAGGCTCAGTCGACTGCTACCTTGCCTTCGCCTCTTTTTTAAAAGACCCTTTTCATCGGCCCTCATCCCTTTTCTTAATCCTTCTCGTTCCTGATGCCAATTTGGGTTGAATTCTGCTGCATTATCCTACGTCCCTAACTCGGTTGGACATCTGGCCATGGTTTGAGCCATGGCTCGCTTAATCTTCAGTGTCGGTTTCCTGCGTCTTCCGCCTGCAACCGCTGCTCTTCTCCTCAGCGCAGCGTTTGGATTAACAAGTGGTCATGCGCTGCCCAGGCAAACGAAGACCGTGGAGCTGCATGAGTTGAATGTTGTTCCTTTTCCGCAGCCCACCGAAGCTCCAATCTTGCTTTCCGACTTATTACGAAGACAAGCACCGAACACGATATGCGGCTATATCGGTGGTAATCCAAACCTTCCTGCGACATGTTCAGCAGGGTCCCATTGTGTATTAGAGCAAGACCATGGCGTGGTAGGATGCTGTCCGGACGGCGGGACCTGCTCGACAGGTATATTTACGGGTTGCGTCGACCGAAACAGTGAACCGCAAACAGAAATAAATCCTTATGTATACACGTGCCAAGGGACGAACGTGTGTTACATGAATCACTTTGCCGGCGGATACTTTCAATTTGGCTGCGGTACTGCATCTTCTCTAGGCACGACTGTCGAAACACACGTCGATGGCATGACAAGCTTGGTGTTCGAAGAGACATCAGTGTCGTTGACGGCATTGCCAATTACCCTTTCCGAACCAACTTCCGTTGGGTCCCAGCCTCCGAGCGGGACGGGGGATCCCGATGGAGATCCTTCATCAAGTGTACCCGGCACTACGCCGACAACGTCCCCCGATGCGACGGCGCCTCCACCCACATCTGTATCCTCACCTCCAAACTCGGACTCCTCTTCATCTTTGGTTTCACCACCGCTGCCGCCCTCCTCCTCCTCACCATCATCACCACCATTACCACCATCACCACCATCATTATCGTCATCATCGTCATCATCGTCTACGTCTTCATCTATGGCTATAATACTATCATCCACCACCGACCTCCCAACTACTACGGAAACAGGCAGTGCACCAGTAGAATCCTCTACCGACTCAAGCGCACCTGCGGCGGCGGGGGGAACTAGTACCACTAATAAGGGAGCCATCATCGGAGGATCTATCAGCGGAGCCGCCGTCCTGATAGCAGTCCTAGTCGCAGTAGCACTCTTCTACATGCGGAAGCGCAGAGATAACGGCCGCCAAGGTCCTGGGCCACTACCGACGGATGCGCCGCCGACAACAAGTTATATCAGGTAAGTCTTAAACTCTAAATCTATACTGGAAACCAGGCTAATATCTTAAACAGCCCGATGAGATCTCACGGCGCAGCATTTGCACCTCTCCCCTCGTGGCATGACGACGAGGAAGACAGGCGTCCCTTAACTCAGTATCCTAATCCACAGCCGCAGCCATATTACCCGCCACCGGAGCCATGGCAGACAACACCGGTCGCAGCACCGGCAAAGACAAGCACAGCAAATCGCGGGTTCTCGCAACCTCTGCGATACCATCCAGCAACAATCCGCGTAGTACCACCCCTAGGTTTAGGCACGGGGCTAGCGCCAGTAGCAGAGGAAGAGCACCCGCACGAAGAACGCGATCCCAACTACGACTATGACCGCGGGGTCAGCTCATCCGAAATCGACGACTTCTCGCGCGCGTACTCGAACGCAAGGATCGGCACCCAGGATATAGAAGAAGACAGGCAGCCCCTTACCGTGATGAACCCGGACGAGAATCCATCGGGCTCTGGCACGACTTCTCCGGAAGGAAGCAGGAGCCCCAATAGGGGAGAAGGGGGGCCTGGGAATAGGCCGTTGTGGCAGCAGAATAGGCAGCAGGGGCGCAATTTGATGTGGTTGTAATAAGTAATGTTAATACGAAAAGGGGATGAATATCGGTACAAAACGGTTTCTCGAGTCGTCTTGGGGGAGTTCTAGGCCGTGACAGATTGGATAGGGAAATAAGGCGGGTCACGGTGATGCATCCTTTGGTTCCACGGTGCATGCATGTTTGCGGCGTTTTGGACAGAGCCATTTTGGCGGCGGCGGCGGCGGCGGTGGTGGTGGCTGGCAGCATTGGCTCACGGGGGCTGGGCTGGTTGGTTCCAGGTCATATATACCATGCACATACTTGTGTCTAGGCGTCTTGGGTGGATATGATTCAAATGTAATGAAACTTGTCATTTACACCTCTCTTCTGGGCTGCTATGGAGAGCTTGGATTGTCATAGAAGGAGGATGCATTTGCCTGGCAATGAGTGCTGCCATACAATAGCTAGAGTTATTCGATGCATATAGTGTATTTGCACATACGCATAATAGAACATAGCAAATCTACATATCGATCGGGAAACGTATCGTGAAATGCGTCTTCTAGTAAAGAGGATAATGGTATAGCATCACAAAGGCATCACCAAAAAGATCAAAAGGCAGACGGTGACGCCTCTGGTTTTCTAGAGAGCTGCGTTTCTAAAACGAAGCCATTCAAGCACCCGGTGCAGAGAGGCTAGACATCATAAGCTTTTAGTCTTACGGAACTACTTATAGCTGTATCGAGAAACGCAACGTAGTTTGCATTAAGGCCTATGTCCTATCTACCTAGGTAGAGATGCACACCTGGCACAAACTGCCCTCTGGTGCAAAACTCACAGGCACACGTGTCCCTAGACTAACCAGTTTTTGTCTGCATGAATCGAATGCAACTTCGTGCACTCAAGGCAAAGACGTCCTTTGTGGTATTAAGAAAAAGAAAAACCAGCCCAACGCCTTTTTAGAAATGCCTCCTTAGGACCTGTGATCTGCATCACCCTTTCGCATCTTGGGCAGACTATAAAACGGCTTTTGATCCTTCGTAAAGGGCAAGTAAAACGGGAATACCAAACGCCTCATAAACCTCCCCCTTCCATGACCTTGACCGCGATTGTACAAACATTAAATCCTCTTGCGGTGTGACCACGAAGTCTGAACTGAACCGTTAAGCTAAGCCGGTGCATAATACTGCATAGGGAACTGCATAGGCACCGGGGGGACGTCGGGCTCCTAGACGACAACGTGTGTGCTCATGTGTTCAACAGCTTCCTTGATGCTTCGGAGCATGCGCTGGTTGACGCAGAAGGGACATCGGAGCGGTCGATCAGCGCCGGCCAGAGCGGAACCACTCGAGATTGGCGTCAAAGTAAGAGAGGGATCCTCAGCTCCAGCAGGGGTGAATCTAGCAGCCGTACGCTGACCTTGCTGAGGTGCGGGTGTTTGGAGACTGGGAGCGATCGGAGGTAGACCTTGCTCTTGTCTCTCACGCTGCTCACGGATGCTAGCCGCATGCGCCTCGGCATCTTCTTCATCCTGCTGCATCTGACGCAGGGCATTTTGGAGGACAACTTCGGGGTCATCGCTACCTGCGAACGCGTTGGCTTCGGCGGGGTTGACTGTGGCGCCAGCAAGGGTGGGGAGAGGTGCAGGTGTAGGGTTCTCTAGGCGGCGAACAACCTCGTCGCGAACCTGAGCGCAAGTAGCGAGGCTAGCTTCGACGCCGACGACGCGAAGAACGGCATCGCGTATAGCGGCCGGGCTAGTGTCTGCACTGATATTCATGAAGCGCGGAACGGCGTCGATAAGGTAGGGCATGTCATCAGCAGGGTTAGACGCGTTTCCGTGACGGCGTTGGCGTCGTATAAGTAGGCCGTAACGTTTCTTGAATCGATGAATCCAACCAGGTGAGAACTCGGGGGGTGTCTCATCCTTGTATCGGGGTAGTTGTTGGAAGATGGACTTGGCCTTCTCGGCAAGTTCTTCGTTAGAAGGGTTGCGACCGGATGCGACAACCTGGCCGTGCCAGAGGAGGACGAGCTTCTCGACGTCGGGCCAGTTGCCAAAGCGCAGACGCGAACCGCTAAATTGATTGTCGTTGTCTAGACGCGCGTACTTGGGTGAGAGCGAGTGACTGATAGTCGACTGGCTAATGTTCTGGCCGTATTGACCGTAAAACCACTCGATACACGCTTTGTGTGACGGTCGGGTTGTTTGGGAATGAGCCCAACGGCGGAGTGCGCGACGCTGGTCAAGGGTAAGAGAATGACGCTCTTTTGGCGTAGTCGCGGCGGTGGGAGTGTCGGGGGCCGGGGCAACATCCGACATATTGAATACCTTGATAGTAATCCTTTAGACGGGTAGAAAAAAAGATGTGATGGAAAAATCCCAATTGATTCAATGAAGTTCAGCGGTCTAATCGTGTAAACGAACTCGACCCGGGTTTTGGTGGTAAAGGGGGCGAGTTTGTGCTTAATGAAAGGAGGAGAAATCGGGTTCAGCGGGTTTTGTGGCTTGAGAGGGTTTTTTTGTGCAAGCCGGTCGAGGGGGCAGGGGCCAACGACGCTGTCTGGCCAATCAGTTGATAGAAACAAGTGGATTCCTCAGACTAAAGGGCATAAAGATTCAGTGGTCTGTGCCCCTCATTGCATTGCACGGCTTTATGCGTTAAAGTTCCACAGAGCTCACCTACCGTTCAAGTGTCTCATATGCAAGTCACCAATAAGAACGGCTACTGGACCTCAGTTAGGACATGTACCTGAGGTACAACTGCCAGCTGCAGTGCATACATGTAGGTACCTTCCTTCCTAAGGTACGTTATGTACATATCTACCTACATGTAACCTCTTTTTACACCGTTAGGATTTCATACCATCGCGCATCAGGTATACACCTACCACGAACCTTAATATCGCTGTAGAAGGACGTAGAATCGTATGAAGTGGAAGGGGCTTGACAATTACCTTTGGCAAAGGAGAATACTAGGAAAGCATGTTGGATCCGTATTGATTCTGCGCTTGCACTCGTCAAAGTAAAGTGACGGCACATGAATAGTAGTGCAATACGCGAGTCTAACTAAATAAGGTACCTAATATGTAAGAATGCGCCTCTGCATACACGTGCATGTATTTATCCTTACCTACCTCTACCTAGGTATTCATCGTTGCACTCTCCTTGACCGAATCCAGCTTCGAGTCATGCATGTGCAATAAAGCAGGACCAAAGGATTCCGCCATCTTACTGTATTCTGCCTACCTAGGTAAACCGGCTAATCATATGCCACACGGTTAAAATAATTTATTTAATTATGAACCTAAATGTAGATAAGCTCGCTGAACCAAAAGGGGCAACGGTGTGTATGTATTTTCACATATGTTCGCTTCTATTGCTGGGAACAAAGGCCTGATGTTATATACAATACATCAGTTTGTAAGTGTTGGTACCAACAGTATATAAAAATAAAAAGGCTGTTTAAATCATTTCCTCGGCTCATGAGTGTCATAGTCATGCACCATAATGAAAAATAAAGTACTGTCAGCATACCATTTCATCCTTAGATCTGTAGCAAAGATATCTAGAGTGCCCAAGAGCAGCATGCGCTGACGCTGCTCTCGTCTCGCTATCTTGAATGCAACCTCCTTATCCACTTGACCCAGGATCTCTGCTGAGTCTTTTATATACTCGGACCTTCAGAATCAAAGCTCCGGAGTAAGCTCCGGAAGGCCTGAGGGTTGTCCCCTCCCATTCCCACTGGACGCCCCTCGACCGCCTGCCAAGCTGCCGCATCGTACGTTCCATCGTTCCATCCAGTCGTCGATTCATCCACGCCTTCATGGTCCAGCAGATAACTACCTCAGAAGAATCCGACAAAGAAGCTGGAGGTTGAACATGGAAGCAGAAAGTCCGAATGAAACTGTTCCAAAAAAGAAAAAGCAATCCATATCCACGCCGAGACCGTAAGGTATACCGTATAAAGAATATGAGAAAGGTGACCTAACAATGCCATTTTCGACCCGGCCCAGAGAATAGAAAAGAAATTTTGTAAGATATCAAATAAAGAAAACTAATGCAAGTAGCTATGGCTGAAGAAGGCACGGCATTAGACAGTAGCAACAGCGTGACTCGTTCCAAACAGTCATTAGGCCGTATCGCTGCCTCAAGTGAGTATTCATTCCGCTGAACAACAGCACATCAATCACTATGATGCATAGGGAGAAGTTGTCTGGTTGACGAACGGGTCGTATTCGTACGTTGTAGATTAACGGGTATGCCAATGTGACATTGGTAAAGATATGCCGGGAGGACTCATGCATCAAATGGAAAGCAATTGCTGAACCGTCGGCGTAAATGCTAATAGGACGAAGGGTAGGGGTATACTGTAGATAGAAATATTCTTGGGGTATCGACCGTTCATTAATGCCTTATACCTGCTCAACGAAAACAACCAACTTCTCATTATGCTCTAAAGCGTAATTGAGATCATTGTTGCTCAAAAGACTAAGCTTGTCGCCGGTTTGCTCGTCTCGGTAAAAGAGTTGAATTTGGTCTCCGTTAGAGACCTTGGTACGCTCCTTAATTCTCTCAAATAGTTGCTGAAAGTTCGTATCGGATGGTACACGTATCAGGAACGTGTCGTCGTTGAAGTGTAGTTTGACCTTCAGGGACGGTCCTCCCTGGCCAATGCCGGGGGATAACGATGTTTGTGAGGGCTGGGAGAGCGATGACGCTTGCCGAGTCACCTGTGGCTGCCCATTCTGCATCTGCCTAGGGGCCGCCGATAATCCTGAATATCCATTGCCATTCAGGTTGTTTCGGGAAGACTGCCGAGAGTTACCATCCCTTGGCGAATCTACCGATGAGCGCGACCCGCCAGACAGTCTGTATTCGTCACCATTCGAAGGAGGCTCAATCTCATAGTCACCCTCCCTTGGCGCAAAGAACTGCTTCACCAGGTTGCACTTGGAGATATATGCCGGCTGTCCTAGCAAATTCTTCACATAGGCATCCAGATTGTGTAGTCGTCCTTCCGTAATGGCGTCGGTCACGTAATTAACAGGACCAGGCATATACGGCAACGTACGCTTCTGTGTGCCTGTATTTCCAGCTTCGGCGGGGAACTCTGTTAGAAGCGCAATTTGGAAGTCGTAGAAATCCTCATAGTAGCGGGAGAGCTCCCAGTGCCGACCGTCTTCCAGAGTTGCTTCAATGACAAACCAATATTTCTCTTCAGCGAAGCAGTATCGTGGTATGCGGGCCGATATAGGTGCGTATAGTTGCGAGGTCGATTTGGAAGCAAACTGATTCTGCTGCAAAGTATTTCGTTGTTGCTGTTGAGCCTGCTGTTGGTATTGCTGTTGCTAGGACGTCGTATATTAGCACACTTTAATTCATAAAGTAACGATCAAGGGTAACTTACGAGAGCATTAGGCTGTTGACTCTGGCGACTCGCACCCGGCTGCAAGCTCATTCGCTCCATGCCTTGCTCTAAGCCTTGCGGCCCGCCAGCTTCGAATTTGCCTAGCGTAATGCTGCTATTCTTGTAATCCGCAGCCATTTTCTTCCATTCTTCGACTCGTGGAACACCAGCTCGTCTCACGGCCTCCTGGGGATTAGCCACGGCCGTGTCGGTTGACATATCTCGAATCTCCACAAACGAGACAGGAATAAGACCGGGGCCTCCTAGACGACCGATCGGCTTAGCAACGAACCACTCCGGATTAGACTGTGCGATTACTATAATCGCCTCGCCAGCCTTTGCCTCCAACTCGTCTGCTCGCTCTGCTTGAAAGTCGTACATGACAATGCCGTACACCATAGCACCGTTCTTGGCGACCGATTTAGAGCTGCGATTGCTTAGTGCCGGGGTTGGGGGCACAGTCGTATTGGTCTCGGAAAATCCGGAATCATGGTCGTCCTTCTTCAGAGCTAGCGGGCGACCTGGATCAGATTGGCCGCTATCTCTTTCTGTACGTCCAAGAGCCTGGAAAAAGGCTACCGGAACAAGACCCCGAGCATCAGGGAGCGCGGGATTGCACGCTTCGTACCAGTCCGAATCGTTTTCGCGACCAATAACATGGAAGAAATCGCCCCTCGAAAAGCTCAGTTCTTGGGCAGACGTTGCCTCATAATCGTAGAGGGCTCGAATGACCTATGAATGTCTCGGGCATCAGCATCATGCTTGAAGGTAACGAAAAGCGGGTCAAGCCACATCGAGGGGAAGAAAGGATACCGGCACGGACGAAAAATACCGACCTTTTTGGGGGGGACAATAGCGACTGCAGATTTCGGGGCGATAGACACCTGTGGTCTGTCCTTTTCGCCTTTGATAGACCTTCTTAGGGCCTGTATGGAGCGCATGATGTTAGCTACGGGGTCCACGGATGCGACAAGATCGCGATTGAAATGGGAGCGCGACATGTTTGCGACCGGTAACCAAGTGCATTTAGAGGCATGTTTGGCAGAGGGGAAGGGTAATTGTAGAATAATTCAAGACAAAAAAGAGGAAGGGAGCCCTAGGTTTAATGGCGTACCTTCATCGTTGTACAGATTCGGAGGTTTGTGTGGACTGCGAGTTGCCTGGTAGAAGGAGGCGGAGGCGCGAAGGAGGATCTAAGGAGGAATTGGGCGCAGGCCAGAAAATGACGAACTGGCTATCCCCGGGGCTCAGGCAAGGTTACGCCGAGGCAGCGGAATCTCGCGGTATTGTTCGACAACAGGTCTGAATCAGTGCGACAGCGTGTAATGAGAGCGAAGCGAAGAGTCGAGGCAGTTCAGCGGGTAAGATCGAATGGGCGGAGGTGAGGTGCGTCAAGGTGAGACCTTTCGCAACGCAAAAAAAAAACGAAATTTCGAAAGCTTTGGCCTTTTTTCTTCTCGGCTGGTCGATGTCGAACGATTAATTAGCTAGCGAGAAAAAGAACTAACAGCGATTGTATCTTTTTTTTCGTAAGTCGGTAAGAGTCAACGAGCGTTGCCGGCCCTGTGATGTTCCTTTCACTGTTTCTTTATTCTTCGGTTTGCCTTTCCTCTTTATCTATTCCCAACACAGCCACCGTAGATCGGATATCAATTGTTTTCGAAGTCAATGTGGTGACAACAGCAATACAACGAATTTGTTACCGTCCTGGCGTTGGATACGTTTTATTGTCGTCGAGGTAATCGTCGCCTTATCTTTGCGATAGTCGATGTAAAAGTGTCGACGGGGTCTCTTAAGAGATTGAGGAGGTCAGGAGGACGAAGAGGGAAGAGGAGAGGGACCAGACTGGCTAGATTTGCAGTGACTTGCGTGCGCTTAGCCAGGATGGGGGATCAGTGACTGGCTGAGAGAAGAGGGTGGAAACGTCGAAAAAAGTGGGATAAATTGAGTCGGGCGTTAGCACATTGGCAGGCTGAGTCGTGGATGCTTGGGTGTGCGCCCGTGGGTCGCGAATGCTTTCAATGCGCTTTTGGGATGGGCGGATAGCCTGCATGGATCACTAAGGTACGTATTGCTACGCTAATAGGACAAGGGAGGATTTGATTTGATCTTTTCAAGCCACGGGATGGCGGGGTGGCCCTTAGAAAGATCCGAGTAGAAGCTAGGGCTGCCGGGGTCTTGCTATTAGTGTGTTAGCCCTGTAGTTCAAGTAAAGGACAAAATGAATATAGGCAGACAGGTAAGGTTAGGTACCTGATAAATCACGAATAATATCGTCGTTATGATATAATAAGGAATACATGTAGCATCATACGTACCTAGCTACACAAGATTGCCGAACGGTAAATCGATAGACATATTCACTTCTATATAGAGACTTAATGAGTAAGGCAATGAGTAAATATGTAGTAGCGAAGGAAACAATCGAAACACAAGAATGAACGTGGTAAATAAGGAAATTCCAGATATTTGCATGACTGGACATTCCGGAATGATGATATCCCACGTATCCCTTGGAAGTTTAGCAATCCGCAGTGAAGCACAGGTACAGTTAGTTCCCATCCACCGAACATTTTAGAGCTGTCTCTCCTGTTTGCCCCTCCATCCCTCTAGCCCCTCATCCTCCTTCCTTCACCCCCGCCACCGTCACATTCTCCTCTAATGAAGAAGAAAAAGGTCCCCAAACATCCCGTCAACCGACTTTCCTGATCGGCTGCTATATGAAATTGCATTGACTATTCCGAAAATCGTGCATTTTTCGAACAGGATCGACGTGCCAAACTAGTCTAGTGTATTTTTAAGTCATTTTCCCCTTGGTGGTTTGCTTGTCAACCACGTCAGGATCAGACCTCACGATCTCTCTCAGTCATTGGTAGACGAGCACACGAAGTCCGAGAATATTGACAGTTGGACAATCAAGGACGCAGCAATCCGATAGGTTTCGTAAGATAATGATCTAATGACCTTTACGAAGTCCCTAGCAGGTTGGGGATGAACTAAGCTGCGAATGGCGACAGAGTCAGGATACCCTAGGTAGCTTTGGCTCTTCCACTATCACGATAACAATGCCCACAAACCGGAGGCAAACATCGAGAAAAGGAGCAAAATATTCCAAACATCGGTGTTCGGAGACTATTCTTTGACCTTTCCTGAGGTGAAATTCCAATCCAGGATCGTGGAGCACATACATACCTATGTCTAAACTTGAGCACTGAGCAGTTCCGGGAGATCGTGCTTCGTGTTGAGCAATTAGAATCCACCTGCATGCTTTGACTTCCAAGCCCAAGCCTTCAGGGGCCCTCCCTTGTGCATACTCCACGGCCCGGCGAGATCTTCTACCTATTTTGAACTTGTACCTTGCAGCACGCATGGCGACTTACATATGCGTCGTTAGGGGCAAACTATCGTTGGTCACTCAAAAATACCAAGGACGGTGGCTGATCGCAACCAAGAGCTATTGGATCTGGTTGAGTCTCGAAAGTTTGCCATATTCTCTAGTAGCAACGAGCGTAATATTCGTATACGAATTCTAATAATGCGCAGTAGTTAGCGACACAAACACGGCGATATCCTCAATATTGTTAACTTCCTTCAGACTCTATATCAGGATTATCGAGGAGTGCCTTCATGCACCTGCAGCTAGACACAAGCGGACCGAAGCAAATGCACCTACAGAGTATGCAGGGCGACCCCTGAAACACCATAGAATTCACCATTTGAAGCAAGTCCTTTGCGCTGCGGTTTCTACCACCTTACATATTGAGGTAGCTCCAAGCTTCATTGGTGTTGCTAAATATGTAATGCCACCCAGCCCATTGGGTCGTTTATACGTGAAAGCCTCACTGGCTCCCTTTCTCAAGAGAAATATGTCCTGAAACAGATAATGGCGTTGTTTCCATAGGCTTCTCAACTGTTTCTTTTCTTCGACGACGTTTCACCTATATTGCTTCACCAGCTCCTTGGGAAGAATTACCCCGAATTGTATTGGCAGATTGCTGCGACGGACATTGTCACTTCTCATATGTAGAATTCAGGGATAGAAGCCACAGCGACCAACTGATTGAATGACGTACTTCGTCGACTGCGCAGGATTACGTACAACAGCTATTGTTCGTAATGCATAAAGAGAGCCCCTGTCCGGACCAAGTCCGGATTGACCCGGCTCGCATCCCGGGCCTCTTTCAGAATGGACGCTAACATACATAGTCCTCTGCATGGCACGAACTAACTTTAGCTACAATAGATTCCTTTAAGCAACAAAGGAATATGTCGGGGCCTGACCCGGAGAACATTACAAATCGCCGTGAGTTCCGGGTCGTATGCTTGGTGATTTATGCGTAGAAGACCCGGATCATCCCCTTCCCGACAGCGATTGCCAAGCATCATGAAACTGGACGGAGCGCTGAAACAACGTGACGACGTAGAAAGACGACGGACCGTCTTCATTAGGATTCGCAGAAATCTTAGGTGTTCAGATGGAAACACATCATCTACCATCGCCCCGCAATGGTGATTGGAAATCTGTGCTTGGCAATTGTTGAGCACTTGGAGTAGAGCTTGGATCGTCCTGCACGCGATGTAGATAATCAGGCCACACGACATCCTCAGATCACAGATCTCTCGGCCAAGCTAAAGTTCCTTCCCCCTCAGTACTACTCACTTGAATTCAGAGAGAAGACCTTTTGACTAATGAATATCGAATCTGATCCATCATATCCCTTAGACCTCGTGAGGAGCAAGCCTGAACTGGTCCCATCATCGTGACACACCGAATCAGGCCTCAACCCAACCCAGCCAGCGTACACAGCAGCACAAATCAGGTCCGATCGAGACGCACAACGCGCGAACATATCGTACCAGGCCCAACCAGTTTCCACGGGCAAGTTGAGCCGGACAAAGAAAGAAGAAAACGAAGGGAGGAGACCTGAAGCGCAGAGCCGAGCGCCACAACCCAATCTCCTCGCCCTGTTTTCTGTGTGACTTTCCGTCGCGCTGTGTTCGACGCACGACCATTTGACAGGCTACGGGAAGCGCCGCCGGTCAGCTAGCTATTCGTTACCTACCCGTATCCGGTCTGTGCCCCAAGCAGTGCGATGTATGCCCCGCGCGTGTAATGTCCAACCACCTACAGCAGGTCGAATAGTAGGCCAGCCAGTTGACCGAGCGAAGCGACAACTCACGTTGGTGGGAGAAAAAAAGAGGATACGGTGTATGCATGTCTTAGGTTTGTAAAATCTCCGTCAGCTTCTCTCGGTGTAATTGCTAGTCATCCTCAGGGAGCTTTTTCTCCCTTCGAGCGAAAGATTGATCACAGGAGAAGGGAGGAAGAGCGGCATAAAAAAGAATACTATGGAGTTAGAGGGGCCGCGAAGATGACAAGACAACATGCGCCTTTTCTGGTGCCTGCCTTGTTGAGAACATTAACCAGAGATACCTCCTGGATTATCAACTGACATCAGACTCTTGGGGAGACTGGTCTCCTTCAGCGATATACACTCATCTGTAATACGTTTTCGCTATTTACCTACTAGTAGGTTCCTCATGCAGAGAAGAGATACTGAGACTGGGTAGTAGACAGTATTGGCACCGTGATCTCCCGCATAGGCCCTTAATCGACTCGTCGACTTAGGACAGAGCCTGTGGAATCAGATATCATCTAGGCAGACGTCTTGTTAAAAAGCGTACCACAGGACTAGATTTATGATGTCTTTGGTGTTGAATCTACGCAACATGAAGTTGTTTGCAAGATGCCAGGTTATAAAAGCAAATGATTTAAAACATGTATGAATTATATTCAGCATCAGAAATGCCTTCTGAATGCTGGCTTTACGGGAACTCCTATCTATGAATAATGCTAGTTCCACCTGCCGGTTCCTTTTATCGTAACTTTTCGCACAATGCCGAATCGACTAAAATAGGTAAATTGGTGCACAAAACAGGCACTGATCGTGAAAGGGTATCGGTAATGTAACCAGGCCACTCGGTCCAGTAACGCCACAACTCCCAGAACTTCAAGTAGAACCTGCTGCAGCACACCGATTTTGCCTAGCGTCCAGCGGAATTCCACGCCCTGAACTTCGCCCATATGTCAAACGCCAACCCCAAATCCGGGTAACCCCTATTGGGAACCCACCGGCCACCGATGCCAAAGAATATCACCACCGTTTACTGTGATAGAAGTCAATGTGAGGTGGTTTCGTAAAGTAGGCGCAGTAGGCCACGAGAGACTGATTGCAGCAGAGATGCATGATGGTCGAGTTACAGATTCAAACCTAGGCAAAGCCAAGTTCGAATATCCAGAGTCGGCTATCTCGTAAGATATGTCTCGTCAAGATCAATAAAAAGCGTTCGTCGGAAGTGTTGAGAAGGATATCTACGAGGGAAGTTGATGAATGGTGACATGTTGCAGTCACGCGGGCCAGGAGTAAACAGTGTTGTGTCGAAGAAAATCAAAGGGGTAAAAGAGAAAAGAATCTGGGAGACGGATCAAATCTGGCCTTTTAGATCGACTCTACGGAATGCCTGAGCTCTGGCTGTCTCGAATAGCAGTCCAGCTTTTCCGGTTAGAAAAGCAATATGGTCTTCCCGTTCCTGAAGCAAATCTTGGCCGTTGTAGTCGATGATGAACTGGGCAGCTTCAGCGTCAGATTCGAACGCAAGCTCTTCAGTAATGAAACGTAGTTTTAACTCTGACTTGAATCTGTGATTGGGTTAGAGCTTATTATTCTGTAGGGATTGGAAATAGTACTTACGCCTTGCACATGTTCGCTAGTGCAGCGAGTCGTTCACGCTTGACAAACATATCCATTAGATATGCTCCCATGTTGGGAACGTCAAGATATAGCTGAAAAAACTTGTGATAGTTGCCTAAAGCTAGCGCCGAGCGTACGTTCAGCGCGTGCTTGATCGGTCGTTCTTCTTTCTCTGCTGTGGTTAGATCTGCGATGGCGTCATTCAACGCCGTTCGGTTTGCGGTATGGATGAAATACAAGATACGATACGCCTTGAACTCGATAGAATTGCCCTTCAGTCCAGCCTTGTATAAAGCACGTAGCTGGGTCTGACACTGATTATACTCACCAAGGTCCCCCTTCTCTAGAGCAATTCTGGCATGGATTTCATAGACGGAGACGGTGAAGTCATTCCTAATGCGCTGGACTGTCAAATCCTGGCGCAGCGACTTGAACTGGTCACAAATGTAGTTATAGTTGCCGTCCTTACGCCACTTCTTCTTAAGCAAGTCCAACGTCTGATGTAAGATATACTCGGGTCGGACATCGGCTGGCTTTGGGGCAGCGGTCAGGCGCAGGTATCTCTTCTCTAACGACTGGTTGAGTCCGACGATAGGTCCTGTAGGAGGTGGCGGGCTAGGAGATCGATAGGATGACTGGTAGCCGCCGTCACCGCGGCGTTGCCGCTTCTCAGCATTCTTCTGAAACTTACTTTTGGCCGGTAGAGGGCCGTCCATCGAGGGTTTGGAAACTCGGTCTTCGAGAGAAAGTCCCCTGGCGGCACGCCACGGTACTGTAACACCATTGGTGGCGTCGGGTCCGCTGAGATCCGATGACTTCCTCTTCTTTGGGTTAACAGCAGAAGCAGCTGCTGCAGCAGCTGCTGCTGTCACAGCTGGTAGCGTCATCGACTGCATCAACGCTTGTTGGCGTTCGTTCCTGATGATGGTTTGCGGTAAGGGCATGTTATCCCAGTCTGTGGTATAAATTGTTCCGTGGTCCTGGGTGTATCTAATGGTTTCCTTCAGCTTGGCTTCCATTTCGGCACGGTCTACACTTGGATCTAGATTCGACGATTGGAAAGATCGTTGTACATAACTGCGAACCGAGTCTGGCCAGTCAAATTTCTGTTGCTGGGGCTGTTGGTGATCCGCGGGAGAAGCCATGGATGGTGTTGACGATTGTGAGGTATTAGCAGGACTAGAGTAGGTATACTGTGGTTGAGCCTGGTAGGCTTGGCTGAAGCCCTGACGAACTGGAACTGCGGTGTACGCGGTATCTGGAGATAAGTAGGCAGTCAGCATCAACAAAGAAATACTCATGACGCGGTGAAGGATATACTCACTCATAGTAGGCGGATAGCCATAAGGTGCTGTCTGGACGCCAGGCGGCGGCGGTGCTGCCCAAGACATTGTCGTCGAGATGATTACGAAGTACGACTTGGTGGAAATAATAAGGTTAGTACGCCAAAACTCTTCAAGAGAGAAAAAAAATGGAGAAATGTGAAGTTATCGCCTTGCGGAGTCAAATGATTAGATGAAACAAAGACATTCACGACCGAGTCAATGTTGTATCAAAATGTGCGACGATAACAAAGGGTGGACGTTGTGTGTAAAATGGAGAGAGAGGCGGGAAAATGTAGCGAGGGATTTCGGCGGTGTCAGATGTAAAGCAGTGCGCTGGCTGTTTGCTTACCTAAAAACGCTAACCCGCGCTAACCACTGAGGCTTGTCGGCTGAAAAATGCCACTATTGGTCTGTGCTCTTAGCGGTTTGCCAATTTTATAAGCTAATACAATTTAAGGCAGAGAGCAGGGAAGGTTCCCATGATGCACATGTTCAGATAAGAACATTGAATGGCTGAATGGATAAGGAAGGTACAAAGTACATTACGTACCCTCTATGAATTCAATGTTGAAAGTAAAGGAAACAACTTGGAGGCCTACGGTTAATGATATCAGCTTGCATCAATTCGACTTTACAAACGTCAAACGTCCTCTTCCAAATCACAGGGACTTTGCCTCTCCTCCCTATATTCAGCATTTTTTAAAAACATACCGATATGACGAATGTTTTTACAACAAATCGATCTCACCACTGCCCTCAGGCCGTCGTATCTCCCCGACGAAGTACTCCTCTTTGTCCAGGACAACGTGGGGCTCTATGAGGGGTGAGTCTGCCAACGACTTATATGATCCGTTGCAACGCCATTATATATTGCGCCCGAGTTACTAACCGTCGTTATGATTTTCATTTACGTAGGAAATACAAACTAGCCAACCAGCAAAATGGTCAGGTCTATCTAACTTCGCATCGAATATGTTACGTGGACAAACAGGAGCCCAGGAAGCATTCCGTCGCCCTAGACCTCAAAGATGTAGAGAGATACGAGTTCTATGTATGGTTCGCACTCTAAAGAAGCTGGGTTTTGTCTACTAAGACCATGATAGGCAGGATTCCTCAAGTCCTCTGCAAAGATAACCCTTGTTCCCAAGCCAGCTAAACGAGGTTCTCTCCAATCTAGAGCGGCGGCCGCGAGTTCGACAGCATCTCGCAGTGGTGACGCATCACCTTTGCCAGCATCCGATTCCGCGTTCCGTACTCCCTCTTCTAGCACGCCACAGCCTAGCTCGGCAACATGGATATGCACGATATGCAGTTTTCCAAATCCTGTTCCATCCAACTTCGACCCGACCACCGCAAATGCGCATACGCCGTTGCCACCATGTCTAGCATGTGGTATAAAGCCAGCACTGACGCATATACTAAAGGCTACTATATCAAGTGTGACTAGTAGGCAGGTGGCCTCTTCTAACTCTACACCTCATTTTCCGCCTTCTCGACCGCAAAGCACGAGTCTAGCGACCGATGACCTAGGCAGCTTAGAAGTAGGTCCCTCATCACAGGGAGCAGCAACTGGTTCAGCAAGCTCGGATGGCTTTCAGTGTCCACGCTGCACATTTCTAAACCACCCCTCTCTCCTGTCTTGCGAAATATGCGGCGCGCCTCTAATATCTCATGACGTTCCCATGGCACTGGCGCAAAGCCAACCTCGAACGGACTCGCCAGGGCCTACACTCAATGTGGCCAGTGTTGCCGGCTTAGAAAACCCCGAGAGTGTCAAGCTGTCTTTTCGGGGTGGGGGAGAGAAGATCTTCTACGAGCGACTTAAAAGAGCCATGGCCCAGCGCAAATGGCTGTTGCAAGAGGCGCCTCCGGTTCCCAACGGCGGTACTGATGACATACGTATCGATGCGTTTTCAAAATCAGGATCTGGCACTGGTCGGAACAAGGCTGCTGGCATTGCCGGGCTGGAGAAGATGGGCCTGGATAGACGGAAGAACAACGAGCTGGTCATTGGGAGCGCCTTTGAAGATCTCGAGGCTTTGATGGCCTCTGCCAAGGAAATAGTTGCGCTTGCGGAGTCATTCGCTCGACAGGTCAACGGCGGCACCGAGAAAGCTACATCCGAAGCAAACGCGCTACTTGCGGAGTCAGCTAGTCAGCTAGGTCTGGTGACCACCAAAGATATCGTTGGCGGTGGGAGTGGTTCAGGCTCAGAATCCCTTTACTTGTCTGAGCTGTCTAGAAACCTTGCAGAATTCCTCACAGATGACGCTAGAGGTGTTCTCAAGAAGGCTGGTGGTATTGTTAGCCTAGTAGACCTATGGGCTATGTTCAACCGCGCGAGAGGGGGTGTTGAGCTTGTAAGTCCCAACGACTTTGTAAAGGCAGCCCGTCTGTGGGGTAAACTAAGACTGCCAGTCCGTCTGCGCACGTTCAAGAGTGGTGTGATGGTAGTCCAGAGTCGCGATAGGACAGACGAGACTACGATCAAGTCATTGTTGGCTTGGCTGCGAGACTTGCACGACATTCCGCCCGACAAGGATGTCCCTTGGGATTGGCAGGAGTTTGGCCGCGGAGTTACCGCACATGACGTTGCTGAACGGTTCGGGTGGAGTTTAGGGGTTGCGGAAGAGGAGCTCGAGATGGCCGAAGAGAGAGGTGTTCTCTGTCGCGAGGAAGGTATCGAGGGGCTCAAATTCTGGGAAAACTACATCGATACAGGGGAATATCGCAATAAACCACGGCGACAAACGGATGGAGATAAGATTGTCGAGGTTCTGACCGCGGCTGGTTTTCTTTAGAAAAGAATAAGAAAGGCGTCTAGTCTTCTCTAGACAAGATTCAGAAAGGCGTATAATAAGCAATAGAGCATGCCTCGCTTGAAATCTAGTATCTGTCGTGTCGTTACCGTCATTAAGTTCTACTAATACACCGTAACCGTTCCTAGTTCCGAGGCCCCTTTATCTGTCCATCGTCAATGTAGACCCGTCATGTACTGCTTTTATATCGTAACCCTTTCTGGATTCCGCCAAATATGTCCATATTCCAAACGCCACGCCTGAGCACGCTTTGCACAAGGCGCTAACCCAACCGTTGAACCAAAGACCGCGCTCTATCTCAAGCAAGCCTCTCCATAAGATTCCGTCGGACCTTCATATTTACCGTACCACCTAACCCAAACGCCGGAACAATTCTACACATCCTCGCCACAGTGCTTATCGCCCAGTTCTTCCGGACCTGAGTCCACCGATCTCGCCAGGACACTCTACCGCCTGCCCCTGGCCGATTGTACAGGTCCAAACCCAACAAATGTACGGGCGTGGAGAACAATTGGACGGCTGCCGGCGCTACGAACTGCGCGATGGTAGTCCCGCTGACCTTCTTCTGGAGCGAGGCGCTCATGCTCTCGTTCAAAATGGGGCCGAGTAAAGGTGGCACGTTGAACGAGGCGAAGATGGTAAGGCAGTCGCGCGCCGTGAAGAGCAGATAACTCGGCAGGGGTACAGGGCGCGGCGGCCCTCCAGGCCCGAATAGCTTCACGAAGACCTGATCCTTATACACGCAGAGCCCGACATTGGCAGCGCTTGACGCGGCGAACTTCAGAGTACCCGTTGTGACGTGGGTCGCAGGCTTGTTGCGCACCGTCGAAGTCGCCGTGTCGAGAGTGTTCGCCGTTAGATATGTGCCGCCGTATAACATGAAAATGAGGGCTACGGGCTTCGAGAAGAGCATTGTGTGCGGTCGCAAGAGAAGCGTGCGCAGCGAGGACTTGAGGCTATTCGATAGCGTGTTCCGGCCGGAGGCGTTTTCCATGATTGATCTGTATCCATTGGCGAACGGGATTAGCCAGCATGTTGAAATAGAAGCTTGTTAGGCTGGACGGGGTCGCTCTACCTGTCAATGATAGCTATGAGAGGGGCGACCATGGATGCCGCACTAGCAGCACTGGTGAAGTCGGCGCCTAGCCTCAGTCCCAGATTCTTCGTATTCCATTGCTGCTGGAGCTTGGCCGACGGCATCTCGACGACGTCTTTGCTGGGGATGGGGATTGGAGAGGTAGGCGGCGCTGGCGCGCCCAGCTGCTTCTCGATAGAAGTGCCGTGTTTCATCTCGGACTTTGGCTACTAATACCGCGGCTGCTCCAACACCTTAGGTTAGGTCCCTTACGATTCGCTCGCTTCTTGCTTTCCCCGAGCGAGAAATCACGAGAAGGGAGAACGGCGATAACAAGTAGGAGGCGGCATCGGGTCTAAGTGTCTATTAAAGAAAAATCAACGGGTTTCTAATCCCGATAACTTGATTAAGTCTCTCGATTTGCTTTCTTCTTCGCAGAACGGATGTTACAAAGAGCGTATCTAATATATGATGAGCTTGAAAACGTATATAGCTCAGCTCATTGCTTGCTAATCCAACCATTGAAAAGTATGAGTTTTGTAAGCTTCGCTCCCGAGATCGGAGATAAATCCCCCGACGGTATGGTTGAACCCCTGACGAATTTAACTCGGGGAAGACAGATGCCAAGGAATCTGAGATCTGATATCTTGGCGGGTTTCTATTGGCCCCACCTTAAAACCCTTGAAAAGTCATCTTAAAAAAGCCTCGTCATATAATATCTAATGGTGGCATACCATTTTAAATATTATAATATAAATTAAATTAAAGGTATAAGCATTATTTATTATTTTACAAGCGATTTTAAATTAATTTATAAAGTTTATGATATATTAATAAAAAACCTTTTTATTAAAAGTTATGTTATTTATAAATTATAAAGTATTTTTAATATATTTGTTAATAATTATAAGCTTTAAAAAAAACATCTTGTAATAATGAAACTATTTGTAACATGTAACTTAAGTGGGGGTATAAGCTTTATTATTTTATAAAGAACTTTAAACTTACTTAATAATTATTTAACCTTTAATATATATAAAAACGACTCCTTTATTTATATTATATTAAATTAAATTCGATAAGTTTAACACTCTTAATACAATCTTAAGATTATTAATAAATATTAATAATTAAATTAAATTATAATAAATTTCCATCGTTAAGGTTATTTAAAGTAAATTCTTAATTTAACATTATTAATATATAATATAAAGTTTTATATTAAGCGAAAAAAATATATAACAACAATATTATTTTATTAAATTATAAAAATATTTCTATATAAGGAAAAATAGCTAAATAAACGGCTGCTTTAATATCTTTAATTAACAATTATAATTACATATTATAAAAATATTACGAATAATCTTATTATTTATAAAATGGTTTTTAACTTATAATTATTAATAAATATATTAAAAATATTTTATTTAAAAAGGCTGTTAAAATATTTTATAAATAATATCACTTTTTATTAATATTAATTTAAACTTTTTTACCAAATTTAAATATTTAACGTTTAAAGCTTTTCGGTTTAATTAATACCATTTTATAATATTACCGCATTATTTAATTATAATTAATCATCCGCTAGTTTATTTAAATTAATATTTATTATTATTAAACTTATAATAATATATAAATTCTTCAATTATTATTTTAAGAATTTTAAATTAACTTTTAATGTTTAAGCTTTTTAATTTAATTTATTATAATACGTAACTAAGCTTTAAGATTTTTAATTATTTTAAAAGCAAGATTTAAAATTAATTAAAATAATTTTACTTAAGTGAATGTTAAGGATAAAAAAAGGATGAATGTAAATATACCGGTTATTTTAATATGTTTACTTATATTTATTAAAATTAAAAAAATAATTTAATTTTAACCAATATAAATGAATATATATTAAGCTGGTATAAGCATTTATTGTTACTATTATTATAATAATACTTAATATAAGTATTATTAAAATAATTAAGCAGGATAATATAATGTTAAAAAAAACCTTTATTTATTTTATAATTAATATAAGCTTGCTTTTAAAATAATATAATGCTAATTATAACTATATAAATAACTAAGTTTATTAAAAACGATACTTATAAAAAAGAAAGAAATGTTAAAGGAAAGATATAAAGAAAAGTATATAAAGATTTATTTTTATGATTAATAATTAAAGATTAATATTGTATTAATTTTAATTCTTAATAACGGCAGCGTTAATTATAAATATAACTATTAAAAAAAATGGTTTATTTAAATTAAAGCTATAATTATTATTAGTTAATTATTTAAATGATTAAAATTAATTAAGATAATTATATAATTAAATCTTTAACCATTAAAGTGATAACTTTATTTGTAAGCATCTTCTTTATTCTTACTAAAATTTAAGTAGTATAATTAGTTAAATCAGCATCATTCGTTACTTCCGGCTAATCGTCATCATCGCTAATAAAAAAGTTATAAACGGGAAGCGTAAATGGAAGTAAAAATGATCTCTTCTCATTTAAATTTTAATTAAAAATTCTTACCTAACCTTAATTAAAACTTAACCTCTTGTCGGTAAAACTAAAAGCCTTAAAACTAAAGATTATAAGCTTATTTTCTTATTTAAAAAAATTAATTCTTCGCTTTTAAAAACGAATATTTTATACGGGACTAACTTAACGCCAGTTTAATTTTTTTAAAGATGTCTTAAAAGTAAGTATAATAAAGAGTTTATATACTATTAATTAATAAAGAAGATTTAAATAATATATATAATAAAACAACCTTAAAAAGTCTTAAAAATCATATTAAAATATGATATTTATAAAATAAATAAAATAAACGAATAAATATATAAACATTATATATATAAATATTTAAATATTATTATAGAAATTATAACTTACTTAATATACATATTTAAAGTATATTAATAATAAGTTTTAAATATTAATTAATTAACATTAATTAAATATTAATATATATAACTTAAAAGAAATATCACTTTAAATACTTACTTATTACTTAAAAAAAAAATAAAAAAGTTAATACTTATTTTAAAAGATTTATTAAAACTAATTTAATAAGTATAATAAAGATGTATATAATTTTAAAGTTATTTTATATAAGTTAAAGTTTTATTTAGTTATTAATTAATCACGCTTAACTTTCTCATTTATTTTTAATGAGATATTTCATTAATATATAAGCTTTTATATAAAGATATAAGATAAAGCCTGTCCAACACAATAACTAAATTAATAACGACGTGGATAAAAAAGTGCGTTTACTTATATGACGCTAAAATAAAACTAATTAAAACTTTATATCATGCTTTAAGCTATTTTAAAATATAATAAAACAACACGCTAAGCTTTAAGTTTAGGTATTAATATAATTAAAAGCAATAATATTATTTACTTAAATATTTATAAATATAAGATTTAAAATAAATAGTTAATTTAATTAATTAAATTGTTAATAAAACCAAAGATATTACTCTATATAATAATTTTACAACAATTTTATCAAAATTTTAATTACTTATTATATAATATAAGTAATATATGATAATAAGTATTTAATAATATATATAACATTTAAATATATATATAAGCTTATAAAGAAAAGTAAAAAATGATAAAGAAAAAAAAACAGGAAGCGTATATTTCATAAATAATATATCGACATTTATTTTATTATTATATAAATAATGTAAATATTAACCTTTCTTGCTTAAAATTTAAAATTAATTAAATTAAAAAGCTTATTATATCTATAACGTTTATCTTTATAATTAACGATATTTCCATTATATTAACTTATTTATAAAAATATTTAAGCTAGCTTATTTTAATAATTATATTCTTCTTTTTTTTTAATTATCTTAAGTAATATTATTAATTATAAAAAAGATATGAAGTATAAAAAGTAAATGGTAAATATTTAATAATATTATAATTATTATTAAAAAACACACTTTTTTACGTTTACCTTATTACTATATAAAATAATAAAAACATTTTTATAAATATAAATCATATAATTTATTATATAAAACAATAAATAGCTAAGGAATATAATTCCATTTATAATATTATTTAAGTTTGTTTTTATAAGTGATTTAAAAAACGATGTTAAATATAATAATACCACATTAACTGTTCATATAATAATTGTTATAAAGACATTAATCTCTTTATAACCATTTCTTTTTATTAATTATTATTAAGCTTTATCTCTTTAAGTAAAGGTTTTTAATATATGGGCATATTTTTAACATAACAACCACATTCCTTTATAATTTTAAAACTAACCTACCACTATTTATAAACGCTTAAAAAGAGATATAATAATATTTATAAATACGTTTATAAAAATACTCCTTCGATAAATGCCTTTTTAATATCTTATTATTTAATCTTATTAAACTTTTAAACAAAGATTAATTAAATATATCATAAAAATATCTTAAATATTATTAAAAAAAAACTTATTACTTATATCTTATTAAGTAATAATATCTAAAAAATCAAATATAATTAAGATAAAAATACATTACCTTAAATTTCTTAATTACCTTAATGTTTTATTAAATATAAGTTGTATTATTAAAGTAAATTTAAAATATATAAATTAATCCCTTTTTATCTTTTATTTTATTAAATAAATATATCTTTATTTATATTAAATAAAGATATGTAAAATAATCATTATAAGATGAACGGTTAAAAAAGATGGTAAGAATGGAAATACGTTATTATAATAAATGATGTAATAATATGATTTTGCATATTTTATACTTTTATTAATGTTATCTTAATGGGGTTACTTAATATTAAAATAAAGTTTATATGATTATTAATGAATTAATAAATGGTAATTGCAGCTATTTTATATAAAAAAGTGATTAATAATGATGATATATATAATGAAGATAAGTTTTAAGCTTTTAAAGAAATAAAAAACCTTTTAATTGATGTTAATTTTAAAGAAAAAGTTAACGATTAACTTCTTAATAAACTTTAAACATATTCTTCATAAGTAATAGCCGATAATATAAAAGATGAATTATCTTATATTAAAGGAAAGCCATAAGTTAAAAAGCATATGATGGATGGGTAAATGTTTTTTATATTAATAAATAATGTTTAAACTGTTAACTTAAGCTATTAAACCGCTTAATAATGAAATTAATGTTTTCGTTTAATAAAAAAACATATTAAAAATAAAAAAAGAAAATAATAAACGATTTTATAAGTAAATATGCTAAAGCTTAAAAAATAATCTTAATTTAAAATATAAGTCGATAAAAGTTTATATTATTTTAGAAGTATTTTATAAACTTATATAATTTTTAAACAAAATTATTTAAGTTATGAAACAAAACCTTTTATTTTTAACCCAGTTTTTTATATTTTAAATATATTTAATTAAATAGTAATAAAGTTTATTATTAAACTTAATAATCCTTAATCATTAACAACTAGCCTTATATAATAAGACTTATCATATTTACAAATCTTTTAAATATTTAAGTTTTCATTCCTTTATCCCTTTAATTAGCAGACTTACTTAATATTTTAGTCACGAGTTATTTTAAAAGTCATTTTTTATCGAAGAAGAACTTTTATTTAAAGATGATATTTATAATAACGAAGGATAATATATATACGCTTACGTAGGCGTATGTTTAATAAAGTAATAAAGTTTAAAATTATATAACGATTAAGCTCCTTAAATATTACTTATATTATATAATTGATAAAAAGAAATTATTTACGGAAATCTAAAGGCAACAGTAAAAGTAAAAAACCTTTTGTTTAAAGTTAAAAATTTAAATCTTTAAAATCGTCTTAATATTATTTCTTGCCATTTAAAATTTAAGTAATAAATTAATTTTCGTAATCTTTATTGTTTTAAATTACTTTAATTATCTTAATTTTGTTATCGTTTTAAGATTAATCTTTTTTACGAGTAATGAATGGAGAATTAAGTAATTTTAAAGCTTTTAATGGTTTATTAAAAAGTTATGGATTAGTTTTATTAAAACCGATAAAAAAAATCGATGGTAATGGGTGTGGTAAAGAAAGAGATGTTTTATTACTTAATAAGCGGTGTATAATTATTTTTATTTATTTAACTTAATAAGTTATGGCTTTTAATTGTTATAAGCTTATACATCATACTTTTAAAAAACTTGTAAATTCTATAATAATGGAGTTAAAATAATAAAATAAGTATATTAATTATTTTTAAGATTTATAAAAAAAGTAAGGTTGTTTAAATTATTTATAATAAAGATATTTAACATATAAAGTTTTACTTTTAATGCTTAATAATGGGCGGGTAAGCCGGCTTAAATCTTTAAATTTAAAACTATTAATATTATATAAATAATCTTATAATATTATAACTATATATCATGTAACTTTATTTTTAAAATAACAAAAATAATAACGATAACATCAACAATATATTAAAATATTTTCATAAAATTATAAATAAATTTAACATTTTAATTCCTTAATTTAACCCATTATACCAACTAATTAAGCTAAAACATCACTAATCGTTTTAAATAAAGTATTAAAAATGTAATACTATTACTTATTAATTTATATTTTATCTTTAAAATCACAAAACATTAAAAATGAATCGGATACCTTAATATATTTATTTACGTTTATAAAAGTTAAAATAATAACCATATCTTATTAAGATAAATGCTTAACTTACTAGTTTTATGAGAATATTTATAACTACTGTTATTATAATGGCACTTAATATAAACACCATTAAGATAATTTAACAAAATAATATAATATTAAAATATGTTTTTATTTCTTTTACAATTATTATAAACATATTTTAAAGGCAAGATAATATTAACTATTATTATATAAACAGTTAAAATATATTAAAGATGATTTTCTTAGTAAAAAAAAATTAATTAAAGCTTATTTTTATAATTAAAAATAAATATAAGCGTAAGTTTAATCTTTTAATAATGGCGTATTTAATTTTAATAATATTTATTTAATAAGAAGGCTTATTTAATTTTAAGTTATAATTGTTATTAATAAAGATCTTTAATTAAAAAGATATATATAATAAAAATATTTATATATTTAAATCGTTTATTATCGAAGTAATAATATTATTTACATATATCTTTTTAACCTTAGCTAAAATTTAAGTTATATATTAAGTAAGGTTGGCATTGTTTATCATGTTAGGCTTATCGTTATATTTTCCAAGAAAAGAATTATTAATAAATGGTTTAAATTGGGCTGGGAAATAAGTCTTATTTGTTAGATTTTAATTGAAGGTTTTCACCTAATTTTAATTAAGACTTAAGTTATTACTTATAGGTGGGGAAAAGTTTAAATTGATATTGATAACGTTGAAAGTTTCGTTGTTTTATTTAACGAGGTTAATCTTTTGTTTTTAAGAGTAAATATCCTAGCTAAAACTATGTTTAACTTAATTCGACTGATTTAAATAAGCTGTATAAAGCTTTAATATAATAAAATTTTAAAGGGTTAAACTTATAATAAAAAGTAGTAAATTAATGAAAATGAATAATTAAATAAATATTAATAAAAAAATAAATATTATATATATTAACGTGTAAGTAAAGTTTCCTTAAATTTATATTAAAGAAATTTAATTATAAATATCTACGGATAAAGTAAATATTTAAATAAAAGTTATATGTAAGTATTTATATGTATAAGTATTTTATAAAATAAAATATTATATTATATTAATATGTATTAAAAACTAAAACAAAATACTTAATTTAAACGTAAGCATTTATACATACTTATTTACTTAAAAATATTAATATATGTATCTGTTTAATAAAGATAATTAATAAAATAATTAATCTACGTGTAAATTTATGTTGAAATAAAGCTGGCTGTTAAATGTTAATATAAAATTAAAAGATATTTTATCATAAAGTATAATGTTTCTTAATTATGATTTATATATGGTATTTATTTTTAAATGAATAATATTAAGTTAAATAAAAAAATGTGGAAGATGCGTAAATATAAGTTAAATTTATTTATAAACTAATAGTGGAAATTAGTAAAAATAATAAAAAAAAGCTAAAAAGAAAAAAATAAATGAGAAGATATGTCTTATCTAATTTATATCGTTAAACTGTGCTTTAATAATTACTTCTTATTTAATTATCTTTTAAATTATTAGTGATAAGTATTTTATATTGATTTTATTACGTCTTTTTATTAGTTATTTTTATATATTTAATCCTTTTCTTAAGCTAGGTTTTTAAAGGCATTAATAAAGCCTTTAAGGTAAATTTATTATGTATGGTTCCTTATTAAAGTTAAATTACCTTGTTAATTTAATTAAATTATAAATTTTTATTAAATATTTTTTATTTAAAACACATAATTACCTTAATATTTAATTTCCATGGCAAATATAATATTTATAAAAAAGATATAAAAATTAACGAAAAATTATAAATGATTAATATGTTAGTTAAATATATATTTGTATTTCTAATAAAATAAATGATAATAAAATAAGGATAAAAATTTTACAAACCTATAAACAAAAAATACCTTTCTTTAAACCATAAAAATAAGATTATGCATTTATATAATCTCTCCTATAATTATTTCCTTCTTTCATTTATCTTATCCTTTATATTAATATATCATATATAATCCGACACATCTTTAAACAGCCTTAACAAGTAGCTAAAAAGTTAATTTTCATTTCTTAATTACTTTTTTTAATAAAAGGTTAAATTTACCTATAATCTTTCTTTGATTTAAATTAAAAGAATTTAATATATTATTGGTTAAAAATTCTTTAAGAATCTTTATACATACTTTTTCTCATTAATTATTAACTAACTTTATCCTTTATAAAGGAAAATGCTAATATTTAAAACGTTTTTTTAACCTAGTTTTTATATTATTTTTTAAAGTAAGCTTAACGGTTAAAGAAATTACAATAATATTTATAAGTAATATCTATAAATCTCCTTTATAATATATATATCTTATTTTTTTTACCACAATAAATACTTTAATATTATTATAAAAGGATAACGGCTTATTCTTTATATTTTAATGGACAAAGACTTTTCAAAAATCTAAAGCAATGATTAAGACTTTGCTAAGTTTTACTTATAACTTTTAATTATATATTTTAACGCAGGAATACTTTTTTTACATATATTTAACAAGGTTATAAAAATAATAATTATAATTTAAAAATTAAAGACTTAATTATTTTTAACGTTAAAAATAAAGTAGTTATCTTAAATAAACAAGTAAATACACCTATCTCAAACATATTTATAACATAATTATATTAAATATAACAATAAATAATAAAGTAATAATTCCTTTTAAACTTTTCAATCGATAGTGTTAATATTTATGTTTATTAATATAATATTTAAAGTATAAACGTATTTTTAATAAAAATTATATATCTTATAATGAGGCTAACATATTGATATAAATATTAATTATTATTAATAACTTAGGTATTTATTATAATAGTTTAATTAACTCATAAAATATAAAAAAAATGACCTTGTTTATATATTTAAATTTAACTAAAGTTTATTTGTAAATATTAAACCTCTTAACAACATTTAATAACCTTAATTAATAAAAAACATAAAGATATTAAGAAATTAACTAATGCTTATACCTCTACTTTAATTTAGCAATTATAAAGGATTCTTTACTTATCGAAACGTATTATATAAAGCCGGTTAATAAAATTAAATATAATATTTAAATTATTTTTAATAAATTTAAAAATAAATAAAGTTATAACTTTAATAGTTTTTACAACATTATTTGCATTTATATTGCTGCTTATAATATTAATAAAAAACATGGATAATTTAAATAAAGATTTTCTTTAATTATTTTAACTATTATGGACCTTTTAAGTATCGTGGATATTTTAAATATTATAGATATTTTTATTATTATAGTCATTTTTAATATTATGGTTATCTTTGGTATTATAATTATTTTTAATATCGTGGTTATTTTAAGTATTATAGTTATCATGGCTTAAGCCAATAAAAGCATAAAGTAATACTTTTTTTATACGTTTAATAAAATAAGTAACGTTTAAATTATTAAGATTAAAAATACGTTATAATTAAAGCTTATTTACGCTTATTATATACTTAAAATCTTTTACGATATAATTACAAGCATTTATATTTTCCATTTAATTATAAAATTTATTATCCTAATTAAAAAATTAATCTTTAAGTTTAAAATATAAATACTTGTCTATCTTATCATCTATTTCATTATTAGCGATATTTTTACTAGTTACTTTTATGCTACCATTAAAATTATTAAAAAGCGCCTCGTGTTTAAAGCCAATATCGTTCTTCGCATCTAAAAGGTTAAAGTTTAACTATGGCTTAAAGCTTTAAAGGTACGTATTTATCCTTTATTTATTGTTATTATTATAATTATTTTTATTATCTTTAAAAGTGATATAAGCATAAAATTAAAATGTATTATTAAAAAATAATATATGTAAAGTGTAAAAAATAAACCATATGAAATAAGTAAAAATGAATTTATAAGGGATATTTTAAAATGGATTAAATTAAAAGTTTTAATAAATTTATATCATTTTATTAATAAGTTTTAAATATGTCGATGACATTGTAAAGATGTAAGCAAATAAGTTATATTTAATAAGGTTTAATTATGTAAACTTAAGAAATGGAACGAGGACGCTATAATCATATAACTTATAAATGTTGACTCATAAAAGGACGAAATTTAAATTATTCTTAATTAAAATAAGCTTTAAAAGCTAAATCGATATGACTTTCCATAAGTTATGTTAAACCTATAAAACACATGTCTTTAAAATAATATAAGCTTTTTTAAAATTAATATAATTTTTAGTAAGGAAATATTTCTTTAAATTTAAATAAAATTTATTAAAAAAGTCTAGAAATAACTTTTATAGTTTCGATATTTCTTTAAAAAAATATTATATAAAAAAAAATAAAGTAATAAAATACTTATATTTAATATAATTTATTTAAATATAAATATTAAAGAAGTTAAATATGATGGGTAAATACCAGTTTATATTTATGGTTTTTGATATTTTTTAATATATAAAAGTATAATCGTTTATATCTTTTAAAATTAAAAGTAGAGTTAATAGGAAGGATTTTATTTAACGGTAATATGATAGGTTAAGTAGTTACCAGATTTTAAGTGTTAAATAAAAAAAGGCCTTTAACTTTATTCCTAGATAAATACTTTTTACTTTTATATTAGCAGTTTCTGGTAATAATATAAAGAATATAATATATTAAGAGATATTAAATATCATTTTTAAGTTCTAAGGTAGCGAAAATAATTAAAAGGGTTCTGCCTTATAAGTATAAATAAAAAATGTTAAAATATCTAACTTTATAAAGGTTTTTAACGGTTATTATAAATATCTTTCCTTTATTAACAATTACTTTAACAGATTAAACTAAGTGGCTAACTTTGATTAAATATTTATTACTAATTAAAGTATTAATTAAAGGAAATATTAAAAATTAATTACTAAAAGTTATAACGTATTAAAATATTATACATGTTAAATTAATAAATAATTAAATATAAGAAGTTTAATGAATATAAATAAAGAAATATCTTAAAAGGCGTATATAATATATTAAAAGAAAAAGTGTTAAGGAAGAGAATGAAATGCTTAAAAGGACTTTTTAAAGATAAAGAGAAAGTTAAATAATGAGATTACTACTTAATAAAAGGAAGTAAAGGGTAATATTATAAGTTAAATTAATAGGTGGACTGGTGTTAAGAAGTAAGATAACGTTTAAATTAAATTTTTATTAAGTTTTAATGTTATTTGATTTACCTTCTTTATCTTTTTAATATTTATTATTATGTTAATATTATAAATGATAATTAATTATATTACTCCTTTTTGGAAAATTATATATAAATGGGTTAAATATTTAATAAAGTTAATAATATTATTTGTCTTTATGTTAACGGTAAATATATGATATATGATTAAGGTGGTTTATTGCGTGTTATTATAAAATGTGAAGTAATGTATTCTTTTATAATTCCTTAAGGTATAAAGTATTAATAATGTATGAAATATAAATATAAGTAATTATATGTTAAAAAGGTTTATATATTGTTAATATTTTATACCTTATGTAATTATATTTATAGGTAATTTTAATAAAGGATGTAATTAATCATAACATAAACTATATAACTTTGCGGGTATAAAATAACGTTAAACTACGTGCGAATAAATAAGAAATATTATTATAATACACTATATATATCCTTTTTTAACTTAAAAAATGGCATCTTTTTAAAATAACATCATTTTAACTTTTTTATATATAAAGATATATCATAACGTTAGCTTAATATAAAGTATAACAAAAGCTGTAAAATTAATAAATAATTTTTCTATATTTTTTACGTTTTTTTTTAAAAAAATAATTATTAAATTAAATATAATGTTGTAATAAAAAGAAGAGTGTTAAAATTATGTCATTTTCTTATATTAAAGGCTAACCTTTATACCTTCTTTTAAGATTAATTAATTAAAAGTTTATATTTCTTACCCCACGCCTTCATCACTTTATTAAAACTTATTTATTTTTTAATTTAATATAACTTTTACTTTAAATGTCGTATTATAATGATATTATTATTATTAAAAAGTTTTATTTAAAAGTTTTATTTTAATATAAATTTTATATAAGTGTAAGCTTTATAAAGGAATAATTTATTTATATATAATAAGTAACTTTATAAAGCTGTAATATATAATATCTTTTTTATATGTAATATTTTTATTATTATAATTCTTATTTTAATAATTTTAGTTTTAACGCTTATACTTAAATGAAACTTAAATTTAAATAAAGCTTTTAATTAAGGTTTTTTAATAATTAAAGTTTTATTACGATGTGATATTTAAAGTAAAAGTTATGTTAAATTAAAAATGGATAAGTTTTAATAAAGGTAATAGGGATAAAAAGGTAAAAATACCGGCTTTTAGTTATTTTTTAAGAAAAGTAAGTTTATATAAAAAAATTATATAAAGTTTTATCTATTGTATTATATATTAAAGAGTTAATTCAACGTTTCATACCTTATAAATAATAATAAAATAAGTTTAAATTATTCTTACTTTAATATTTAAGAAGCATAGTTAAAAAAATGTCGATTAATGTTAAGTTAAAGCTTATGGAAAATCTTATTAAAAAAAAATAATAAAAAGCGTATTAAAAGTAATATTAGTAATATTAAATCTTTATTTTATTATATCATTTCGGTTATTTAAGCAATATTTAAAAAAAGTAATAATTTATTTATTTTTATATCTTTATTTTCATTATTTTTTTTTAATTAATAATCATTTAAAATGTTATTTAATTAATTAATTAATATATATAAATATATTAATAAGTAATTATTAAAGTGGAATTTTATTAATGAAGTGTTTAAGGATTTTTATTATTAATTAACGTTAAAGCTTTAAAGGAATCTTACTTTTTCTTATTTTAATTAAAGTTAAAAGTGAATTTTTATTTATAATAATAGCGTTTAATTTATGCGTATTAGCATTAATATCTTTATAAAAGATTAATGAATATTATATAATATTGAAATATAAATATATAAATAGCTAAGACTTATGCTTTTTTTATATGCTTTTATAGATTTTTAACGTGGGCTTTAAGTTGTTAAACGGTGTTTTTAAATTTTCGAACGGCTTTATTAAAGGTATAAATATTAATAGTGAGTTTATTAACCTGTTTATTAAAGGCGTTAACTTGTTTATTAAAAGTATTAATTTGTTTATTAAAAGCGTTAATCTGTTTATTAAGAGTGGTGTTATTTTATTAAAGTTGTTGATTAAAGGCGTTAATTTAAGTATTAATGACGTTGTTATTTTATTATAGTTGTTGGTTAAGGGCGTTAAAACGGTTTAAAAATACTTGTATGTTAATTATTAAAGGTAAATTTTCGAAAAAGCGCATTTAGTTACTTAAATTAATGAAATTATCGGTTATAATTGAAAAGTTAAGGCGAGGAGTTTAAGTAGTTATATTTAAGTAGGTAAATAAATATAATATTATAAAGGAATAAGTAAAGTAGAGTAATTAATAAGAATGTGATTTAAAATATAAGGTAGGAAAAAAGGTAGAGATGAAAAAGATTTAAGGTTTAGCTTTATGTAAGTTAAAATATTTTTAAAAGTTAACCTTTTAATTTAAAATAATATCGGAGGTTAATAAGCGAATTAAATAAAGTTATTTAATTAATACGTATTTTAAAGATGATTTAAGTAATTAAAGCTTAATGCTTATAATTTTAATATGTGAATTTTTATATTTTCGTGGACTTATTTAAGTTATTAAAATTATGTTACGATATAACTTTTTTATGTTATATATTTATCGTTTTAAGACGTTTAAAATATACTTTTTATACGCGTTTTTTTAATATAAATATTATATTTATTTTAATAAAATTTATAGTAATAATGGCGGATGATGCTGTATCTTTAAACGTTATTTTTAAGATTATTGTATATTTGGAAAAGATGAACTTAATTAACTGTTATCTTTCATTTATTAACAAAAGTTTTAACAAGTTTTTCTTTTATTTAAAATTTTCTTAAAAACTTAAAGATTTTAATTATTAATGGTTAATTAAAGAAGGAAAGGAAGTTAATATTTTAATTAGCTGTTTGCTTGAGATAACTAAGTTAGATGCAGTTATTACAGCCTTGTATTTTAACCGTTAATTTAAAGCGTTTATGTTAAAAACAACTTCTAAAAAATATCTTTTTAAAGTTTTTTTTGTCGAAGATGATTAAGTTAATAAAACTTTAGAGAAAGGTTAAATAATATATCTTTTTAATATATAAACTTGCTTTTATTTTAAATTATAATTAATGATTTTAAAGTTAACTTATGTTAATAAAAATATAAATAAATATGTTAATTATCTTTAACAACATTTATATAACATCAATTTTATAGCGTTAATGTTAAATATTAAATTAAACCGTATCGATAGTATTTTACATATTATTAATAGCTTCTTTATTCATCTTTTAATATTTAAGATAAGCGGGTTTAATTATACTTAAAGGGTTATAAAGGTTTCTTTTAATAAGTTAATAGCCGTTAAGAAAATTTTTATTAAAAAGAATTTAAGTTTAATTATTATGGGATTAAAGAATGAGATTAATATTAATTAAGAACTTATATATAATTATATCATATATATTAAAAAGGTATAATGTTTTTATAACGGTAACAAGCCTTGTTATAACTTAATAATCAACGAGTATTACTTTATTATGCTATTAACCTTTTACGACGTAAAATAATATATATATATCTTATATAAAGATAAAAAATGCCTCCTGCTTAATGATAAGTTAAAAAAGGTATGTTGTTAAGTTTATTGCGACGTTTTAAAAAGGCTAGCTTTTATATATAAGAAAGATTTAATATATAAGGATATAACGATTAAAAATATGCTTGTTATATGGGACTTTATATGTAAGCGGTATAAAGGCGTGTTTTATGATTTTAAAAAAGTTATCCCCTTTTTTAACGTTATTTTATAATAACTTAAGCTTATATATATTATTGCCTTTAAGGTTTAAACTTTGTTAGTTAAATTGTTATATAATAATAAGATTAACATATGGTTTTTTAAATATACGTTAATGCTTAGCATTAAATCCCTTTTAAATATTAATAAGAACCCATTTATTAATTAAACTTATTATATGATTTTTAAAGATTACTTAAAGTATATTTAAAAAACGGGATATATTAAAAAAAAGTTATATTAATTCATTCTCTCTTTATTAACATTAAATTTTATTGTGAGACTTAACGTAAAAATTACTTTAAATAATCTAATCTAATGGTATTATAACTTAAATTAAATAAAAATATTTATTTACGTTATAAAATTCGGAAGGTTTTATATTAAATAAAATTTTAGTTAATTAATATTTATTTAAATTATTAAGTATTAAAAAAAGTCTTACTCTTTTTAAAAAAGTATGGCTAAATATAAAGGTGGTTTAACGTTAAAAGTTAAACTACTTATTTATTTAAAAAGTATAACTTTAATTTAATAACTTATTAATTAACCTTTTTGGTACTTACTTACATACTTAATTAAAAGGTAAATTAATGTTTTAACAATTAATTAAAGTAATAAGTTTATATTTATTTACGTTTTATAATATTCTCGTTAAAATGAAATATAATGAGATCTTTACGCGGCGTGGATATAATAACCTTGAATTTATTTATCGAAGCTTAACCGAAAGTGTGTTTTTGTTAAACGTAATTATTATTTAAAATAGGCTTTCCTTTATTTAGTTATATTATTAATTCCTTTATTTTACTTTACTTTTATAAAATAATAACTTTTAGTTAGCTTATTTAATAAAAAAACCCTTTTTTAAATATGTTTTAAAATACTTATTCTTAGTTAAATTTATTTAAAGTAATGTAATTGTTAATATTATCTTATTTAAGTTATAATATATCGTTTTAATTAAATATATTTACGCTTTTATATTAATGTTTATTATAATGATTATAATTATTACGAAAAAGTATAACTTATGCCTTTAATATCGTGATTTATTAATTTTATAAGATTGTTTATTTTTTAAGAAATGTCGAAACTTAAAGGAAAAAGTCGATTTATTTTTTATAAAGAAATTTAAATGCGATTATCGTTTTTAATAACAGCTCTTACCGATTTTATTTAATATATTATAGTTGTTAAAAGATTATGTTTAAGATATTGTTTTTTTATCTTTTATTATATTTACTTAGTTAAAGTTGTTTAATTTAAATTATAAAGTTAATAACAAATTAAGCGTTTTTATATTAAAGAGCTTTTCTTAACTGCTTTTTAATAAACTTAAATATTTTTTTTTAAATTAAAAGGATTTTACGATAAAGTTTATATTTTTTATTATCGAAACGTTATACAACAATATATCTGATATAAACAAAGCAAAATTTGTTAAGTTTAATATTAAATTATACCGCAGTTTTATCTCTTATCCTTAATTTTATATTCATCGATTTAAAAATAATCGTATTTATTTTTATAAGACTATTCGTAATATTCCTGTTAATGTAACATCGGTTATTAAGTTTATTAAGTTATAATACTTTTATTTAAAAATAGCGTTAAACAAGTTTTAACGTATAAAATCATTTATTTAAAACGTTATAAACTAAAGTTTTAACTTTATAAGTAAGTTTATAAATAATAAGTGAAAAGTTAAATTAAACGCCAAGTTAAAAGCGGGAGGTACGTCGTCAGATATAAGAATGACAAGTTAAGATAGGAATAATATCGATTAAAACAATATTAATTAAAAAATAATGGGACTTAAAGTTTTAAAAGACGATATTAAAACCACGCTTAACTAAATTTTCTTAAAAAATCTTTTTATATATAATATAAATATTAAAGTTTTTAATAATAATATTATAAATTATTAAACTATTCTTTATATATTAAACCTCTTTAATATAAAACTTCTTACTTTAATATTTAACGTTTATTTTAAATATCTGCTTATATTTTTAAGTAGCCAATATGTTGAAAAAATAAAGACGATATAAGTAATTAACTTATTTAACCTCTTATTTTTTATATTAAAAATTAAAAATAAAAGGTTAATTAAAGTTAAAATTTTGTTTATCGAAATAAATTAATGTATTATAAGATGTGTTTTTACTTTTAATATAATTAAAAGATTTAACAATTTATTAATTAAATTAAACTAACTTGCTTTTATTATTACTACCTTTAATGTTATTATTAATGGTTTTAAAATATAATTATTCATGTTATAATAGGAGTAATACTTTAATAAAGGTTTTAAATTTATTATTTGTTTAATTAAAGATTTTTTTTTAGTAAGAAAAAGATTATATAAAGTTTTATATATATTTATTTAATATTTTTAAATAAATTATATAAAGAAAGATATTATTACTTAATTTTATTTAATATAAAAACTTAAATATGTTAATTCTATGGGTTATAAATCTAACTTTAAGTAATATAATTTTAAAAGGTAATTTTATTAAAAGTAATAATATTATTAATTAATTGTCGTAAAATTTTATAAATAAAAGTTGATTATGGAAAAGGAGGAAAAGTTCTTTAAGTAAGTATGTTTAAAAATTAAATGGTAAAAGTTAAAAAAGTTAACGTTAATTTTATATATAATATATTTAAAATTAATAAAATTTAATTTTTATAAATTAAGCAAGTTATTATTAATTATATTTAACGGTATTAATTTATTTATTAAATTAACGAGTGTTAATTTTTTAACTATAAAAAATGTTATAATTTCCTTTAAAGAATTTTAACCTTTTAATTAATAAGCGTGTTATTTTTTTTAAAACGTAAATAATATTATAATTTTTAAGAAATTTAATCTATTAAATAAATTACTTACTCTTTAATAAGATGTTATTTTAACGTTTATTTAAAGAAATTTATAACTTAATATTATCTTTATTATTACCTTGGTTAATAATTTTACCTTTTTTTTTTATACTTTTTTTAATAATATTTAAATTTTTAAATTTTTTATTTTATAAGTATAGTTTAAATTTATAAAATTAAAAATTAATTATGCTTTAAGTAAGATAAATTAAAAGAAAAAAAAATATATTTATATATTATCTTTAAGTTTAAAAACTTAAAGATATAAAATAAATAATTTTAATTTATTATTATAAATATTTTCCATTTTATTATATTATAGTTATAATTTTATAATTAAATTTATATTTTTTTACTACCTTTATTAAAAATATAACTTATAATTATAAATAGTAGCGTTATTTACTGTTAAAATGTTAATTTATTATAATATTTTAACTTACGTAATTACGACCGTTAACGATTAAAATATTTACAGATTTTAAAAGCATTTTTATTAAATAAATTAGTAGATTTAATCAACGCTTCATTAGCCTTTTGCTTTTTAATATCCATGCGACGGGATAAGATATAATTGGTAATAGGTAATTTAGGGATTAGGCTATTAGCTACTTTAAAATGATTGCTATTAATAAGCTTAGAAATGGCTTTAATAAACGCAAGTACCTTTACGGCTTTACTTAGCGTTACAGCGTTTTTTAAAAATATACCACGCTACCTCTTTAAAAAGATAACCTTAAGGCTTGTTGTAATAATATTTAAACTTATAATCGTAAGCAACCTAATAAGATTTAAGCTATTATGAGGAGCATTAAACTCCTTTAATTAAGAAGCTAATAATTAAACGCTGTTAGGTCGTAATATATTCCTTATACTAGCTTTAATTTAATCTTTTTATAAAGTGGTTAACGAGATAGCAGGGCTGTTTAATGGAGACTAACCATTAAAGCTTAAGGCTAATGGTGGTGATATTAGTAAGTTAAGGATATAACGCTTAAAGTAAGATTGTTTTTTTAACTGTTTTAATTATTTTGTTAAGTTTAATGTTACTTATAATTAAAAGGTAGGATTATAAAATTTAAAAAAGGGAAGATCTTCTTAAAATAGGTTGTCATTTAAATCCTTATTTTGTCGGGTTATTTTTATAATTAATTAAGAAGTTTAAGAAGGCTTTACTAAATAAGCTTATAAAGGAGGGGGATTAATCTAGCTTTTACGATTCTTATAATCTTTTTTAACATTTAACCGATTTTTTCTTCTTTATTTTGAAAAATTATTTACTTATTTTTTAATAAAATAATCTTTTAATGATATTAAAGAAAAGTTTATATTAAAATTAAAATTAAAATTATAGTTTTCGATGGAATTTATAAAATTAAATATTTAAAATATTATAAAAGGCTTAATAAATAAAGCATTTTTAAAAAAAAAGATTAATAATAGTTTAAATATTAAATAAAAAAAAAGATAAAAATAAAGAATTAATAAAGATATATTTATTATTATGCCTTAATTTTAAGATAAAATAAGATTATAAAATGTTCCTTTAAACTATAAAGGTTAATATTTTACCTTAATATTTATATAACCTTTACTAATATTTTTTATAATATTATTATATATTATATTTAACATGTTTCTTGTTATTAACGTAGATAAGGTAAAGTTAATATGATATAATTTTAACTTATAATCGATATGTCTTTTGTTAATAAATTAAATAAAAAGTATATATATAAATGGATTTAAGTATATAATTAAGTTATAATAAGTAATAAAAAGATAAATAAATATTAAAATTAAATGATTTATATGTATTATACGTTGCTTTATAACGGTAAAATTAAAAAGGAAAAAGTGTAAATATAAAGATAAAGTTTAAAATATATTTAAGTTATAATGATTAATAAGTTAATTAGTAAGTATTATATTTAATTAATTTATATACTCCGTTTATTATTTTATGCGTTTACGTTTTTTATTCTTGTTTTATTTTATAATATTATCGATAAAAGAATGATAAAGTAAATAATAATATTTATAACGGTTATGTTGGCTTTTATCTAATATAAGATAAAAATATTTATATAAAATAATAATTATTTTTATATAATTTTTTAACATTATATAAATAAAATCTTTTAAATATTTTAAATAAGTTATTATAAAGGTAAAAAGTTAATATTAATTAATATAACGTTTAAATTAATCAAAAAGGAAGGTAATTAAAAAAAGTAACAAGCATAAGGTTAATTATTATAATAAAAAAGATTAAATTATTTTTAACGTAAATTAAAACAGGTTAAAATTTGTTATATTATTTTTTTAATTTAATATTATTATATATTTAATTGCTGTCCTTTATACCTTTATTTAATTATATTATATTAAAATCTTAATAGTTATTTATTAATATTATAAATCGTAGTATTTTATAACTTATTTATAATAAGCTTTTAATAAGTTAATATAAGTTATTAATATTAAACATTTACTACATATATTTAATAAGTATAAATAATTTGTTTATTTAATTAAAAAAAAAGATATATTTTTTAAATATTTTATTTCTTCGTTATATAAAATAATTTTACTTAAATTACCATTAAACTTCCTTTTTAAAACGCTTCTCTTAATACCTCAGCGTTTTTCTTTAAGCTAATTTCAACACCTCCTTTAACGCTTTTTTTAAAACCAATTTAAATATTTCTCTTCACTCTTATTCAATAATATTCCTTAACCATCAGCTATATAACTTAAGCATTACATATTCGTTAAACAAAAGCATTACTAATCCGCTAACTAAATTTATAACGTGTCAAAAGTATACACATTATAAATTAACAATTATAAAACTTAAAATATTTAATATATAAAAAATGGTATATACCTTAAATGATCTTTATAATAAAAGAATACTTAAACAGGAACAAAAATATGATAATTTAACAAAAGCTTTTAATATTTAAGGTAAGATTTAATTTAAAATAACAAATTATCAAATTATATTAAAAATAAATTAATAATACATTAATTTATATTTAAATTTAAAGCATATCGCGTTTTTATTAAATTATAATATATATAATTTACCTCTTTTTTATTTATACATATAAATTTACGTAATATTTTCCTTACTTATAAAATTTATTAATATAAAATTAACAATTTTAAATATTACCGGCTCGTTAACTTTAAGCCTTAAAAGCTGCATAATTATTTTAAGCATATGGTTAAAACAATTTATTTATATTATTCTAAAATTAATTAATTACGCCTTAACTGCTAAAATCTTTATTAAAAAAATATTTTATTTAATAAAGCCTTTTTATTTATTAATTTAACATCGTTTAACTATTTTAAGTAAAGTTTTTTTTATAAAGTTATAAGTTATTATATATTAATAAACTTTTATAAATTAATAATAAATAAAAAATAAAAACTAAAAGAAAAAAAATAAAAATAAAAAAAAGCATTAATATATTCATAATTAACGCCATTTATTTATAAATTTATTTAAAAGTCCATTTATAAGTCATAAAAACCGGTAAAAATCTTTAATAAAAGTTATATATTACATTATTTAACATTTTAATTATTACAAAGCTAATTCCTTACTTAATTATTAAGCTAATTAAGGTAGGATTTTTAAAAGGTTAAAGCAATAAAAATTAATTTTTAATAATATTATATAAACAAAAACTTAAGTAAAAAGTAATGGTTTTTAATAAAAAAAAACTTATCAAATTTTCATATATATATAAATTCAACCATAAATAATATAACGGAAATATTAAGTTAAGTTTAAACTTATATCACAAAGATCATTAACATATTAAGCCTTAAATATAATTTAAGGCAACACTTTTCCACCTTTAAAAAACGACAATAAAATCTTACCGCATAAAGAAAAAAGTAAAAAGATTTTAAATAAATGTTTTAAACATAGTTTAATAATATCGATATTAAATAGGTTGAAAGTACATTTTTAAACTATATTTAAAACGATCTAAAAATAAACTAAAAAAAGGAAAAAAATCTAAATCTCTTCTTAAAAGATTCTATTTAAAATTAAAGCCGAGATATATATAACATACTTTTAATAAATCTAGTATATATAAAGATTAATTTTAATCTAATTATAAATTGTATAATTATTATATTTATATTAAGTTTTTATTAAAAAATAGTTTAAAAAATTATATATATGTTTAAACTTATTATATTATCGTTTAAAAGGAACGATATTAATATATCGGAAATTTAAAATTATTTAAACATATCAGCTTATCCTAATACTAATCTTAAAGGCATTACACATTTTATTAAAACAAATCTAAGATTATACCCGCTTAAGTTAAACAATACAAATAAGAAAATTAAACAAAAAGAATTTTAAAAACTAACCGTAAATATAATATTTAAAATAAATATCAAGCTTACTTATAAGTTATTTCATTAATTAATCAATATTATATAATTAATTTTATTTTAAGTAATAAAAAAGCTTAAAAATCAACACCCTTATAATTTTATCGTAAGTACCTACTAAAAATCTTAAACAATTAACTTTAAATTAACTAAAAATTAATTTAAAAAAAACTTAAAATAAATTTTAATTAATATATTTAAATAAAAGATTAAAGTTATAACGTTAAACGTATCATTAATAGTATATTTATATTAAAATTTATTATTATGAATATATAAATTTAAAAATATTTATAAGCTAATTATAGGATTAATTTAAATATAATTTTTAATATAATTAAATCGATATTTTAAAGCTTAGTTTATTACATTAAAAAAACCTTAAATACAAGAAAAAAAAAACGTTAATAAAGAAGCTATAAGATAAAACGCTCACGTAAGTAAAAAATTTAATTTAAGTTTAATTTAAACTTAATCTTTATCTTTTTATAAATTTTTTCATATAATCTTACAGCTTTATTAAAAAAAACGTAACTTTTCTTATATATTAAAACATTACAGCAATACTTATAAACACGAGGTTTTACGCGTTTTTAAGCGTAATAAGATAAGTTAAACCAAGTTCATCTTACCATTTTAATATTACTTAAAAATTAATTTTAATAAGCTTTAATATTTATATAAATCTTTTTCATTAAATACCTGTTAAGCTATAATATAAAGCCTTATTATCTCGCTATCTTTTTTAAAAATAACATTAACCGTATAAATCTTTACTTTTTTTAAGCATTATATATTAATGGGTTACCGATTTAATTTAAGCTTAATCTTTGTTTATTTATAAAACGTATTACGTTTAAGCTTTTAAACTATGGTTATAATTATATATAAAGAGTTAAAAAGATTATTTATTAAATTTATAAAGTTTAATATAACTTATATATTTTATACGATTTTAAAACGTATTTATTTATTATTTTTATTATTTATAGATTATATATACACCATTTACCGTTACCGATTAAATTACTTACCGATATTAAGTAAAAGTTTTTAAAAACATTTTAAGGCTTTAAGATATTAAAGCTTATAACCAGTAAGCATTTTATATCGTTAAATAAAGCTATTTTATTAACATTTATCTTAACCCGTTTTTAAATAAAATTAAATTATTATCGATTATATCGAAAATTTAATATAAATAACCTTTAAAACATTCACTAAGCGTTTAATATAAAATACACCATAAACGCTTTTATTTATAAAGAAAGATTTATATAATATTTTATAAGGACTATTATTATTGGAATTTAATGCAAATTTAAGTTAAAGTTAAAACGGCTTAAAGATGAACGTTAAATCTAAAAGATTTATTATTTAAAAGTGAAAAAAGATATTAATAGATATTTCATCATTTATATAATAAAGAAACAAGTAAAAACGTTTTAAGATTATATTTATATTTAAATAGATTTATTTTTTAAAATAATTAATAATAAAATTAATCTATATTTAATTATCGGGTTAAATAAAAAGACACATGGTATAAGCTTAATTAAATACTTAACTAATATAAACATAAATATTAACGATTTATAGAAATTAAAGTCTTTATATATATATTCTTTAACTGGGAAATAACCAAGTTATATTACCAGTTATTTAAACGTATATTTTATTAACTTAAAGTTATATCGGGAACTTTAATACGTTTTAAGCATATATAAAGAAGGCATTAAAAATAAACCGATATCCCAATTTTTATCGCTACTTTAAACATGTGTAAAAAGCAAGTATACAGGCTAAGACGTTATTTAAAAGATATATATATAATAATAACCTTAAACTATTCTTAAATTAAATATTAATTTATCTTAAATTTAAACAATTTAAAAACCTAATAAAAGCATTTATAATATATTATGATATTTTATAAGGTTTACTTACAACGTAAGTTTTAAAGTAAGTTCCCTAATTACGATTTAAATATTTTCTTAAATTAAATTTTTAACGCATCGTTATAAACTCGTTTAATAAAAATTATAAACGCAAGGATTAAGCTTTATTTAAATACGTAAATTATTTAAAATAAGTTTAAGTTTAATTTTAAAACAAACAGTATTAATCTTTTAAAAAAACAGCCAACTAATAAAAGGATAAATTGCCAAATTAACTTTAAAAAAGGTTATATTAAGCCTACTTTAAGATCGATCCAATAAATTAATTAAATGTATTAAAGCATATTAATATTAATAAAAGTAAGCATTTTATAATTAACAACTTTACTAAAAAGTCGATCTTACTACTAACGATTATAAAGCTATAAATAATTACTTTAATTAATTATGGGATAATTTTAAATTAACTGCCATTTAATCTTTACAAGTTTATTAATAATCATAAAAAACGGCTTACGCTTTATAAAAAATTTAAAATCTTCCATAAACAGAAAAATATATCTATAAAAGCGTATTTCATACGTAAAATAAAAAATTAAAATAAGTTAAAACTACACTACGTTTACTTTATTAAAATAATATTTAAACGGATTTTAATTTAATATTTTAATAAATGAAAATTATCGTAAGCAAGCTGAAAAAAAAAGCTAAATCTATCGCTATGTTTTAATCTTATAAACCTTTTTAATAATATCGATGTTATTTTAAATTAACTTAAAACTCGTGTAAAATTATTATTAAAGTTTAACAACTTATTGCGACGAGCTGGTAATAAAAACTTAGCTTACAAAAGCAACAGCGTCATATTAACTGAAAAAGAACTTATAACGTTATTAAATTAATAGATAAAAGCTTATAAACCACTTAGTTTTATTAGATTAAAAAGATAAAGCAATTTAAATATAAATCACGACTAGTTTATTAATATAAGCTTACTTAAGCTTTAACTTTTAAAATATCCACGCTATATAACCTAAAATACTTAAGAAAATTATTTTAAGTTTAATTTATAATTATTCTCATAAGATATTAAATTTAACTTATTTTTATTATAAAGGCTTTTATAATCATCGCAAGATAATTTTAGGAATGAAATAACCTTAATATATCCCAGGATTAAACTATCTTTAAATTAATATAAATAAAGCTATTCGTAAATTTCTACGGTTATTAAAGGTATTTTTAAAGCTTAATTTACGGAAAAGGAAAAAAAAATAAAAAAGTTACGTCGAAAAGTAGTTAAAAAGCGCGCTTAAATTTAATAAAAAATAAAAGCTTATAAGTTAAAAGAAGAAGAACGATAATTACTTAAAGAATTAAATATATCTAATTTAAGATAATTTTAATACGTTTAAACAGTCTTTAAAAGATCTTTACATAATCTTCGCATATTATTCGCGTATTATTTAACGCATTAAAAGTATTTATAACGTTTATAACATATATTAACACTTATATTATATATATTAACTTTTAAGAAAATCGACGCTTCTTTAACTTTATTCACTCCTATATATATATCTTTACTACAAAAAATATAATTTAAATACGATCTTAAAATAATTTTAATCTTTCTTAAATTTTAACTTTATTATTACCACGTGAAAATAACAGCTGTTACGTTTAATATTACGGCTTTTTATAATTAACTAAACGCTAATAAGTTAACCACCTTTATAATATTAAACTTAAATTACCTTTTAACTATTTTTAAATAATGTTTTATACCTCATCTCACCCCTTATTATAAATGAAGCTAAGCTTCATATAATCAATACGCTTTTAACTTATTTTATAAATAATCTCCGTTAAGATTAAATAAGCTTTATCCTAAAGATTAATTTAAAATTTAACTTACTTAATATGTCCCTCCCGCCGAGTATAATTTAAGATTAGTTTTTAATTAAATTTAAATGATATTAAGTTAAGTTACTAATTTATTATAAATATATTAAATTACTTATACTTACTTAAATAATTAATGATATAATATTAAGTATTATTTAATGGCTACGCTAACGCCTTTTTAACTAGTAACTTAAACTACGCCGCATATATAAATTTTTAAATTAATTTAAGATTATACTTATTAAGTTGTTTAATTACTTTATTACCGTTAATATAAACCGAACGTATAGTTAAATATTTTAAAACGTTAATATTATTTATCCGTCTTAATAATTAAAGCATTTAAAAGTTTTATATTAACCTTATTTAACTTTAACGGCACTTATATTACATATATACTAATCAAGATAAGTATAATTTAACATTACTTTAAAATTAAACTAAAAATAGTCTTTTAATTATTCCTTATTAAGCTCAAGGTTTAATTAACCATATAAAAATAACAATAATTAATACGTAAATATATTTAATAAATTTTTATATTATTCCAAGGCCGTATTAACTTTTTTTTAATACTATGCGTCAATTTATTATAATTAGCAAATAGCGCCGATTTTACTTTAATTAAAAACTTAAGTATGATAATTTTAAACTAGTCTCAGATTAAATTAATTATAAATAAGCAACCCAGTTTTTTTATTTTTTATTTATTTCGCTTAAGAATATAAACTTATAACGTAAGTTTATATTAATACGATATTAAAACTATGTTAAATTAATCTTTATAGCTAATATAATAATAAGTTTTAAGATTATTTTAACCGGCATTTTTTACAACTTATAAATTATATTATATCTTTTTTCGTTTTATTATATTAAATACCGTATATATTAATTATTATTTAATCTTTTAATACGTTTAATTTTAACGGATTAACCTTTACGTTATTAATTAATACGGTTTAAAGACGTTTATTATATTCTTTACCTTTATTTAAAATAAAATAAAGATTAATTTTAAGTTCTTTAAATAATAATACTAGGCATAAAACTCTTAAATAGTTAAAACTTTAACAAGTAATAAGTAAAACCTTTAACTCGGTTAAATTAATTTAATTACGATTAAAGATTCTTAATAAGATAAAAGGAAAGAATAATAAAATTAAATTAAGACAAGATTTACTTTAAATTTCTTTGCCACGTTACTTAAATAATAAGTTTAAGAATAAAGTTTATTATAAAGAATTTATAAGATATTAACTTTAAATTACTCTTCGTTTAAATTAAGATTTTAAGTAATAAGTTCCGCCAAGTCTTATTTAATAAGATAATAATCTTTTTTAAACTAATAATTCATAAGCAAGTTACGCATATTCTTATTTTATACTAAACCTTTTTATAACGAATTTAAAAGGTTTACGTTTTTATATAAAACGTTTTACATATTAAAAGCGTTAAAATAATATTACTTCTTATAGTTATAATATTAATACAACGTCGTTTTATATAAAACTTAAACGTAAGTATTTTATTTTTATTTTATATTTAATATAATTTTAATATAATTATAAGAAGTAAATGTTTTCGAAGATTATAACCGTAAAAGTTAATTTAAAAATAACGTTATTTAAATAATTTTATAAGTTAAAATTAAACTTAATATAGTTTAAATATAGTTTATTTTTATAAATATTATTTTAATAAAAAGTTAATTTTATTATAAAGTGTGATAACGTAATTTAAAAAAAGTATTTCGATTCATTTAATAAAGTAAGATTACTTAATAACTTATATCTTAAATTAACGAGAAATACTTTATATTTAAATACGCTTTATTTTCATTAAATTACATTAAACGAAGCCTTGCTTTACGGATATACTTATTAACCGAGATGCTTTAACTTATTCATGTAATCTTCATTATATGGTAAGCAGGTTATTATAAGTAATTTAACTACATGGGTTGCGTGTATTATATAATATGATATTAGCTGGAAGTTTAAATATAGCGTCCTTTACCCTCGACCCGCTTGACTCATTGGTACATGCTTTACATGCGAAGAATTCGACTAGCTAGCTACCTGTTAACCGCGTGTGGATCCCTTTTTACAACACCCTTCCATTTACAACACGATTCGCACCAAAACTCAACCTTTTCATACTTAAATAACTTCATCGATATTAAAGCTATTTAATTAAGATAAATATAAGACATAAATAAATGGCATGCGCATTTAATGATGCATCTTAAAAAAACCTATAAAATTTCATTACGTCGTAATTATAACGAGAAAAAAAAGGTATTAACGGTATATCGCTTCGCATATAAAATTAAGTATAAATTTAAGTACCTTTTATAATAGCTATATCTTTTTAAAAACTTATTCGACTTTAAATCTATATAAATAAATTTATTTAATAAAATTATAATTAACTTTTATAAATGTTTTATAACTTTTACTTATCCGATTCTTAAAATATTATAAAAAAAAGTTATCCTATAGTAATTTTTATATAAAAATAACTTTACCTCGTAATATTTCTTAAACCTATTAAAATATTATTACAATATTTATATATAACTTAAAAAAAGCTTTCTTAATTTTTCATGTATACTTATCTTTAAAGTAAAAAGCTTTAATAAGATATTATTATAAATATTTCATTTTATAAAAGTTACATGCTTTTGCATACAAATTTGTATGCGGGGCGATGTACCATTGATACCTCACTCTTCTCGTTACAATTGTAACGCGAATAAGAGGTCCTACTTAATGAGAATTGATAATCTTATACTTTATTCATTTATCTATCGTATGGATCTAGAGCGGGTTTAATTGCATCGGTACTGGTTGAGCTATTCAAGTATGAAAATGGTAAGTTTTGGTGCGAATCGTGTTGCAAATGGGGGGGCGTTGCAAAAGGGGATCCGCACGCGGTTACCTACCTGTAGGTAATCAATATATGACTCTACAACCAGACCTTTTCCTCGTCAGAAGCGAAGTGACCAATACTTCCAACTCATCGGGTTGGAATAGCCATAAGTCTGGGCATCTGATGTTATGGTGTAGGGGACCAACTGTCTATAACTTGTATCCTTGGTGAATCATCTAAGGCCAGGTAATGAATATTTCTGGAATACCAAGTCATTCCCCAAGCAAGACTTGAAAACAAAACTTTTCACCTGACTAGGTATGGCCCTGAGCTGAATGAATCCTCTGTGATTCCGGTCTTCTTACACTCACAGCTGTATGCTACATTGTGACAGAGTATTGATTTCACGTATACCTTAGAAGTCTATATAAACAGGGTGGAATCTTAGCTTTCTACAAGTTATCTAGACATCTTCTCCTCTAGCAATCACATTCCGAAATCGCCTAGGAATACCTGTACACCACCGATAATTCTCAAGAATCGGTATGTATCCACACAACGAGAATCCTAGCGATAAGTTATTACGCGAGGTGCTACCTCTGCGAACTTCAGCCATACCTAACCATGATGGAACCTTGGCCTTGTATAAATCATGGAGGGACCAGGAGCTTCGAGTTATGAATATCGCACTAGGAAATTCACGTGTACTGATCAACCAATTCGTATCTCATGCGACTTGGTTAGGAGACGGAAGCAACACAGTAATCTTCGTACGGAGGGACGGAAGCATCTACGAGCTCTTCAGTATCGATGCGGACGCGTCGTCGGGGGAGCCAAATCGCTTGGGTTGGATCCCAGGAAAGGTGAACGGCCTCAGAATTAAATGTCTCCAAGATGGATCGATCGCCTTCGCCATACTTTTTGCAGGTACAGGCGACAATACACTAAGCGAATGCTCTCCTATCCTAACAGACCCTAGTATGAGGTGCTATGATAACTATCGAGTACAAGAGGTAGGAAGCCCCAGCCCAACCAAAACATTCCAAGAAACCCCGATATAAAGGTAGACTCTTAGCTGCGGACTAACATTTATACGTTGTCTAGGTTGATACCTATGTCAAATCTGGGAGATATTCAATCTTCTACTCGACTTTGGCAAAAAAGAAGGGCCGGTGGGCGATTGCTGGGCCTGTGTACAATGCTCTTCCCTATACAAACCTCGAGGCTCTCGCGTACGATCGTGGAGATGCTACCGAATACTACGACATATCCCAAAGAGGTATCGCAGTCACTGCTGCAAAAACGGGTTCCACCGATCCTACTGCCATCTATTACATCCGAATAGATTCTTATGCGGCAGCGTGTGTCCATAAACCTGTAAAAATAACCGCAGAAGACCAATACACCGGCAAGCACTGTTCGAATCCTCGGTTCAGCCCGGATGGCTCTCTGATCGCATTCTTAGTGCTGGGGCCGGAGAGAAATCCGATTCATATCCATCAGCTAGAAGCATCAAACGCTACCAGGACTTTTAACCTGGCCATCAGTAAAGAATGGTTGCCGACTCCGAGCGAATTCGAGTTCGCTCCCAATGGCCACGCTCTATACTTCACCGCTCAGGACGCCGGAAGGACTGGTCTGTACAAACTCGACCTGCGGTCGAACACAGACCCGAGTACAGTTTTACGTAACGGTACTGTGAAGGCCTTCTACCCCCTTAGTGAAGGCAATAGTGAAAGGCTTCTGGTCACCAGCTCCAGTCTAGTAGAGAGCTCCCTCTACCAAATCGTCCATACCAACGGAGGCCATGAGCCCATAACGGTATCAGCTACGCAAAATGGTGTTAAGCTCGGCCTCTCGCAGAAACAGGTCTCGGAGATTTACTTTAAGGGGGGAGGCGATTATAACGTCCATGGTTGGATGTTCCGGCCTAGCCAGTTCGACGAGGGTCGAAATTATCCGTTAGCTATACTCGTGCATGGAGGGCCGCGAGATGCGTGGCGTGATGAATGGAAAACTAATGTGGTATGTTGTCTATGTTGTCTTTGTCTTTACCGTTATTCTAAGCTACCTGGCTTACAGATGCCTACAGTGGAACCCAATGGTCTGGGCTGAGCAAGGCTACGTCGTCGTGACTCCCAATATAACTGGTAGCGAAGGCTATGGCTTGGAATTCGAGGAAGGTATGTTGAAAAAGAAATAAGAAAAATCCAATGGCTAACATCGATAGCGGTACGAGACAACTGGGGCGGTAGACCGTACGAGGATCTAATAAAGTGCATGGAGTACCTCGAGGGCATCCCTAATGTCGACACTCATAAGGCGGTCATCGCGGGCGTTAGTTATGGGGGATACATGATGAACTGGATCCAGGGACACCCATTTGCGCGACGTGTGAGTACTATCATTCCATCCTAGAATCTACCTGTTAAACTATCAGTGCCGCTAATTTTTCTCGGTTCAGTTTAAAGCTATGGTCTGTTGCAACGGCATGTTCGACCTCCCGACCCATATGCTACAGTGCGACTTCCCCCTTGGCTATGATGAATTTGGTGGTTCTTGGAAGATGTGGGAGAATCTCGATGGCCTTCAGCGTTACAATCCAGCCCGCGTGGATCTCCTCCCTAACTGGAAGACACCTATGCTCGTTGTCCACGGCGGTAAAGACTATCGGTGCCCGCTCACGGATGGTTTAGCCGCCTTCCACACCCTCAAGGCGCTGGAGACCCCGTCCAGATTCGTTGTATTTCCTGAAGAAGGTCACGGCGTGGAAGAAGAAAATAACATAGTCAATTGCTTCCGTGAGATCTTTAACTGGATTAATCGGTACACGGAAATCACGGATCATGGAGGGGATTCTGAAACAGAGAATTCCGAACAAGAAGATTCTGGCATTAAGGATCCTGACTTCTCAGACCAATTATCCTAGGCACATATATGATCCTACCCTTTACGATTAAGGGGGGCGTCATTAGATCTTGTTAAGGAGAAATCTCACAAACGCTCCTCATGTCACTGCTTTCTTAAGAAAATTCCTCACACTTTTGGACTTTCCTACAGCTAGTTTAGCATAGAAAATACACTCTGTGTCATTACTCTCGTATATTACTTAAACGTATTCGTAGGTATCTATGTGTTTGATATTAATAACTGTATTTAACGCTTCATTCCCCCTTACCTCGATTGTCTCATAAGCTTGACTCAGGTCAGGAGAGCTGTGAAAAACGAAAAGACGGGCGTATAAAGAGGACATGTCTATTGAGATTCCTCGGGAATTCTTGTAGACTTCTAATGTATTCCAGTGAGGATCACGATGCGATATCACGGGATATCATAGTGCAAACTTGGTAAGCTGAGGTCTTACGTGCTTGGATACCTACACGTAGGTAACTTCTATGTTAAGGCCTTATAACATCCTATACATCTCCCGTAGGTCTTAAGGCAAGACAAGGAAA